>JADLZK010006741.1:0-48003 GCA_015847255.1 Hyparrhenia diplandra
GGCAGTTTGAGACTTGAGATCGAGAAGCTGCGCCGTGGATTCGGAATCCTCAACAAAATCGGTGAAACATATACACGTGACATTGGATGAAAATAATGAATTTCGGCCGTTTGTTCAAGTGGATGGATGTGCAGTAAAACCAGCATGATGATATTGCTGCAATAATTTATTTTTAATGTCCGTGTCTGTGCGTCGTCTCTAATTAACTTTCAAAAAGAAAAACCGATGAACTTGTACGTGGTGTCACTTGAATCTCCGATTCATGCATTTTATGATTGAATCCTTAAACTTGTGCAATAGTGTCATCTAGCCCTGAATTCGTGGTTTAATACACAATTAGCATGCCTCGTGTACCATACCCCCTCATTCCTCCAAATTATGAGGTCTGACCACTCATCTTATTCAGAAAATTTGTATAAATATTTTTCAATTTAAATTATTATTAAAGAATTTTTATTAATAAAGCAAGTCTAACAAAAGATGTGTCATTTTGTATAATTGAATAAGGCAAGTGGTCAAACTTCGAGTAAAAATCAAATATCTTATAATTTAGGATGGAGTTAGTACTACATTATCCAAATTAGGGCACTGTTCATCAAGACACAAGTTATCATCATTTTGGCAACTTTGCGTTAATGACAAAACCGGAAAAGCTGCGTCATGTTGAGATTAGTGCATGACGGGATGAGTAATAGGCTAATACTAGCTCGATCTATAAGACGTTTGAATTTTTTTACGCAGTTTGACCACTCGTCTTATTAAAAAAATTATAAAAATGTCACATCTTTTGTTATGGCATGCTTTATTAATAAACATTCTTCAAGAATAACTTAAAAATTTAACAATATTTGCACAGATTTGGATTAAAAATCCAAAACATCTTATAATATGTATAAATTGGAATGGAAGTAGTATATGACAATGTATATGCAAACAGAGCTCTAAAACTAATTTGATGACGAGTGATCTCACCATCAAAATTGGGACCGCTGCATCGCACACGTCAAAAGAATAAAACCAGTCGCTGGCGAAATCGACTCGAGTTCAGAGAAAAGAGACGATGGAACCAATAGCGAAAGATATATTCAGAATGGTCCCTTATATATATATATCGTGACTTTGTTTCTATGGCTGGTTTTCGAGCGGTAGTGACCTCCGTGTCAGCATTTCTTTCTCTGGCTGTTTTTGAGTAGTGGAGGCCGGAGGGCAACATTGCTCAGTTTTACGCTTTTTGGTCCAAAAATCATCATCTTGTAGGATTCCGTATAGGTGCCATGCATTTCCTCTGGATCGATCGGCTGGCTGCCGAAAGCCGCCGATGCAGCAGGACTCTGAAATCAGAAAAATCTGGCTCGACCAATTATATTCATCAGCTAGTAAGGATTGAGAGATACTCCAAAATGATGCAATTCTTTCTCTCTCTTCTGAACCTAAAATAATGCAATTCTATAACTCTAAATAGAAAAATTTTGGAAATATTTAATCGTTGCGGCGCTACAGTAAAACGTAATAAGGTTTGAAAAAGTCGTGGGGATGGTTTTTGCAAGACGAGGCAAAGTGGACTTTTTCCATTCCACATTGACCTTTGAGTTCCGGTTCTAGCCCGTTTTCATTTTTATTTCTCCAGCTCTATTTTCATTGGGTACCATAGAGCCGCTTATTCCACTGCTTTCTTCCGTCCCTCCTTTTTCACCTTTGGCGCGGCTCTTCTAAGACTTTCACCGCGACTCGCCTGGGCTCGTGTTTTCATCCCACTAGCGGCGCCAAACCCCTAGCCTACGGCTGCTGCCGACCATCGTAGTAACATCTCTTAACGCAATCACTAAAGGATGGATTTAAGGTCCAACCCCGGGGCGGCGCCGAAATGTATAATGGTATCTATTTAATAAAATTAGCCTGTAGGTGGAGTTAATCTCACATCCGAAAGAAAAAGGTTAGACTAAGTTAAAAGAGTTATACTGAGTTTAAAAGGTGTATATCTCCTCATCATTATCGAGTGGAATTAATCTCACGCGGGATATGCAGCGTAGCGAATCCCACTTTCCCAATAGAGCTTTTCTCGCTACTCGGTCCTCCCCATTTCCCCTCTCCTCGCTCCAAGGTCCGAGCCTCTCGTGTCAGTCGTCCGTCGTCGATCTCAGTGGAAACGGGTCGATGGAGGAGGGTTTTCGATGCATGCCATCAAATTTGTCAAATTCATGTTGCCATCGTCTTTTCGGTGTCCTAGGGTCCGAGCCTCCTGCTGCTTTCAGTCGCGTGTTCATCTCGTGGAAACAGTCGGGGAGGAGGGTTTTCGCCGTGCTCAAATTCATTTTGTCGCCATCTTTCCGATGAGGCCTCCCATTTCCCCTTCTCCTCGTCCCCAAGGTCAAGATTTTGCCATACAATAGTTTTTATTAGTCTATGTATGCTCATTTTATATGTGGTAAAAGTTTGAACTTAGTGGAGTGTGAAATGTGTGAGTAAAATTTTTATGCCTAGCTTCACGACGAGTCTCCCATATTGTTGTATACTTTTTATATAATTACAAGTAGTGAAATGTTTTCTTCCAAAAAGAACTTTTTATCTTGCATCTAAGAAACATTTTTACTTGGATATTAGAAACATTTCAATATATATGGAACTTTGACTTTCTCTATATAATATTTAGCTTTCACTACGCAATTAGCGATACAAAGTTTAGAATGTCATAGTTAAAAAGCTCGTGCATAGTTTGGGTGTCCAAAGATTTTTGAAGTACACAATTTCGGGCTCTTCTTTTTAGTGGTAAAGTTTGGGCATTGGGATAGTTGGCTAAGTTTGCATCCATGTAGGATCGCTTTGGAGCGCTAGAGGTGAATAGGCTCGCTTTCAAAAATTAACTTCGGCAGCTCGTCTGGCTTACTGCTAAGCGCACGCCGCTTACACCTAGCGTACTGCGCCGGCTCTGTGAAAGAGTTAGCTCACAGCTCAAAAATCTGTCCCAATGAAGAGTAGATCGGTAATTTTTGTTGGGTTCCCTCGATGTGTATAGATCACAGATCGAGAGCTAAAAACAAGTAGATTGAGAGTATACGAATAGATCGACCCTCAAACCCTAAATCCTCTCAACAACAATAATATGAATGCAATGAAGAGTAAATCAAGCACCACGGTGATCACGATGATTTATCCGCGTGGTTCAGCTCACCACCAAGGCTTGCCTAAGTCCACGTTGTTGAGGTTCCACAAAGGAATGAGCTCACCTTAAAGGTTTGCCTCTTTGCCTCGCTTCACAAGTCTAGGAACCAATCCTAGAGATGTGGGGTAATGTATTAGTTGCAAGAGGGTAGTTACAAACCTCCCTAGGCTGCCACACAAGTTGGCAAGCTCAAGGGCGACATGCACTAGCTTGGCTAGGAGCAAGCTCCAAGAGCAAAAAGACCACAACCGTCGCCAGAAGTGCGAACCAAGTGCCTCTAGAACGATGAAGATCAGCGGAGCTCTTCACACTCAAGAATCGATGGTGGAATCAATGAATTTGCTTGAGGGAGTGAGGAGCTTCAATGGAGGAGAGAGAGCCGAGCACTTGGGTGAGTTATGTTGTGAATGAGCGAAGGGAAGAAGGTGACCGTTAGGGGGTAGAAAAGGAAAGTATAAATACTTTCCCTCCCCAACGGTCGGATCATGAGCGACCGCCATAGAATGATCGACGCGGCACCGCCGCTTCCCCGAGCGTACTGACCGCTAGGCTTAGTTAGATGAAGTGTAGAAAGAATTTGATGACTGACTAAGTCCGGAGCTCGGTTGTGTGGTGTGAAAAATAAGCATTTGGTCTGCACGCTTTGACACAGCTGGTTCTAATCCCTCTTAATAGTACGCTACGTGTCCTATACTCAAATTTAAAACATAAAATGAATATAAACCTCCTTTCTTGAAGTACCAGCTATAAAAAAAGAATCTGGTACTTCTCCTTTAGGTTTGCAATGTCCTCTTGACTTATTGCTCGCTTTGTCAACTCCTCGATAAATCTCATTAGTCCTCTATTTAGATTGTCATCAACGCCAAAACCCACATTTGAGGTTGATTGCACTTAGAATCCAACCTTGTTGATTTGGTAATATGATGTGACTTTTCCTTCATATTTTCTTAAAAAGAATATTGTTATGTTGTTCTAGACTTTCATTTTTTCTCTTATTTTTGACATGTCCGAATATCACATCTCAAATAGCTCACACCTCTTTTTGGACTTTTTGGTGTTAGTTCTAGCAAGTGTCTCACCAAAGTCAAATGTAGTTGTGTGCATAGTAACTTATCATATTATTGTGCATCATTTATTGTCCATAGTACATACTAGTCTACTAGAGTTGGTTGGTTTGGTTTCTTAAGTTTTTATTGTCACTATTTTTCTCGTTGAGTTGTTGAGTCCACATATAAATGGTGTAGGTTATGATTATTTTAGATAAAGCATCTAGTTCCAAGCATTCATGCGTTGAAGTGCAACCTCCAAACATAAAATGGTAGTTCCCATCACACTATTTCTTATTACATGGCTCTATCGACCAAAAATCATTCCTCGACGCTTTTGCTCCCATGGAGCCAACTCGTGATGACGATGCCATTGAGGTCCACTCTATCGAGCTCTGGTCGCTTGGTGAATTCCCTCCAAATGCTTGATCATTCCATCCACCCGCCCCCACATCCTCCTTATTCAGAGATAGCCATCCCCCTTAACATTCTTGTCAATTCTCACTAGCACCATATCACTTCCTCGAAATGTAATTTACATAACACCCACATAATATACTCGATGAGGCAACATTAGTTAACAAATGCCTTTTATTAGCAATCCGCACTATATCGAGATGATGTTGGTAGCCACACAACACTTAAAACAGGAGGCATGTAGGATCATTCCCCATTCCTTCTCTTTTGAAGGTTATCTCTAGTTAATAATCTATTTTGGGATAGCAAAGCTACGTATTGTACCCTCCGTGGAATCACCACTTTCCAAACGCACTCAACGCACCCTTTTAATCATAGACCCATTGGATAGATATTCACATTGTCTTCTAAAGGAGAGCTTAAGCTCCTCACCGTCCCCAAACCTCCCAACCCGATTGATAGAATACCCATGTTGCTCATTAATGACATACAAAGGCCAAAAATATAATGGCTAACCAATATTCCCCATCACCCATCTAACTCCCAAAGAACCTCCCCTATCCAAAAAGGAGAGTTACCTACATCCGGACAACATATGTTTGGTTTATTAGTTTTATATTTAAAAATCTACAATTTTAACCCAAATAACATTTTTGTTTAATTGATACATATAGATCCAAGAGCCTACACCACACATGTCTTTTCTTTTGTGCCACTAGCTGCCCATTGGCCAGTTGTTACTCCTAGAAAAAGTAACCTATATGGGCATTCATCATAGTTATTGCCCATGTGGGGAACTTGATAATGGATAAGAGATAAATAGGATACTAGCCACCAAAGATAGGATAGAAGCTTTTCCTCTCTAACCAGCAATCCCATTGATAATCTGTCCACCACTAGTTGAGATCGTTTTCTTCAACTTTTGTAGTGAAGGGGTTCACCAAGGTACTTCCTAATAGGAAGTCGATTTTTTTGCAATTAGCTAGATCCTCTTCTAAACTCCACTCAGAGATTGCTATGATATCTCTTATCATAGTTGATCTTCGTCAAGTGACGTTTCAAACATACTAACAACCACTTAAGAGTTCTAGCTTTGTCCAAGTCTAGCTTGTCTAAGTCTTTTCAAGAATAACAAAGTATCTCGCATACTAAAGGCTTATAATACCTCTCCCTCTACCACTTGAGGTAAAAGCCATGCAATGAACCTTTTTGAGTCATGCTTCCAACCAAACAATTGATATTGTATCCTTTGCGCATGTACTAGTGTGTACTGTGGTTCTATACGCTCATGACCTTCTAATAGTCTCAGATTATGCAAAAACTCCACTTTCCACTCCAACCATGAGGGCTTTCTAATCCCACTATCCTTCTTGGTTAGCATCATTCCTATCTCTAGATCTTTGTCTTGCTTTTAATTTTTTCAACTTCTCGATAGCCTTAAGGTCAACCACCATATCTTTCATCATCATTTTTATTCTAGAATTTTTTGACCGGAATTTTCTCTCTAGAATTAATATATAAAGATTCATGATCCTTATGAGCCTCCCGATTTTGTTCTTTCTTCTTTTATCTCGAGCCCTACCCCTTCACCTTCTTTCTAACTAATCTAACTTTAAACCGGCAAGGATCAAGATATGCACATGGCAAGTTCTAGATCTTTAAAATCTAGCCGGCCTAGCCACCACTTCTCAAAACCTAAAAGGCTTTGCTTTATTTTCACATTTTTACACCAAAAATCCAAAATCAAAGAGACATGATCACTAGTTGCTCTAGATTTAGTAGTAACACAATTCAAAATTAGTAGTGCAAAAATCTTATGGTTTTTGTGTCGAGTCCATTAGCTATAAATGGTGTAGGTTATGATTAATTATTTTTGTTTCTCGCTATACTATCCTCATCATATTAGTGGAAAATATATATTTCATTGTAGCATATCTCTCCTATTTTTCGTTAGTGTTGGTTAAGGCTCTTTGCCTTCATCCTATTTCCTTTTTTCATAAATTTTATTATGAGGTTTTTATCATATTTAGTTCTCTTTTTTAATAAGAATCGAGTATATTGCTAACATCTGAAGAAGGTCATGATTCACATGAATCTTTATGTAAATGGTTTTACCAATTGTCATGATTCACATGAATTGTTGGGAGGTCAAACATAACTACCGAGAGATTAACGAGTTATCGCATGAAAGTTTAGCATCTCATACATGCTAATCTCCAAACACAAGCATAAAGCAATATTTGAGGTTTCACCGATGCTAGGAGAGTACAATGATGGTCGTGAACTATCCTTTACGCCAAGTTTATGTGGTAGTGGTTACAATGTTTCTAGCTTCTTTATTAAAGTCTATAATGAAGAAATGAAGGAAATCATGTGGATCCGAGTATCAACAAAAATAAAAGGTGTGTGTAGATTAATAGAGAAAATGAGAGAAACACCACACACCCAATGTGGGGGATGACCTTCATATATATAGCTAATATGGTTGAGTATACATGCACTACACCCCTAGCGCTCAACCAACTCGCACTGCTAGTACCTTTCGCATGCCTCGATCGATGCCCTGATTCTAAGCTTGTAGGGCTCAAAATGGGGACTAGAGGAGGGGTGAATAGTCCTTTCTAAAAACTAATTACTGATGGCTAACCGAGTATAATACGGAATTAAACTATTCGCTTAGCCAAGACTCTCACCCCCTTTAGCTATGACTCTAAATTACCTCACATCCTACACAAGAAGAACGAGGTGACAAGCCTAGCTTGAGCTCCTAATCAATTCTAATGCAAGGTCACTCAAACTTAAGCACTAGTACTTCAAGCAATGGGAGCTCCTACACAATTCTAGTAAGCAAAAGCACAAAGCCCCTAAGCTCACTAGATGCACAATGGACAAGGGAACACACACCGAACCGAAAGACTAAAAAATATTTAGCTAGTCAACTAAGCAAAGTAACTAAAACAAGCTTTCTATTTCGAAAGGAAAACTACACACTTGATTAGTGTGACTTGAGAGATAGGATTGGTTTTAGACTGATGACACTTTGTGAGCTCCTAGAGACTTTGCTCTAAGTGACTTCGAGAGATAACTTGCATGGATGAGATTGGAGAGAGATGAGAAGTGAATTTGCTTGATTGATGATGGACATGTAGGATCCTTGAAACTGGGATTTTTGTTGGTTTGGGAATTTGCTCGAACCCGAGATCAAGGCAAAGATATACTTGATAGGGACAAGCTTGTTCGTGGGAGGCCGTGTGATCACATTATAGGCCAGATGGCTGACTATTAAGAGGATAAAGGACCAATCCTTTGGTGATTGCTTCTAGGTCCATTTGACTTGCATACGCCATTTAAGCTTGTGGAAACATCAACTGAGTGTATCGCCACAACGGATCACGACATGTTAACACGCAGGTGTTATTGAGATCATCTTCGGTGTTGGCTCTTGTGGCAAGAGGCGAAACAAAGGTGAAGCAAAGGTGACAACAAGATGGAAGATTTCACAGAATTGGTGACCTTTTTGATATACTTGGAGCCTTGACGGAGGTTGTTTACTATGATCGAGTTTAGCTCCTAGTGATAGAATTAGTTAGTCTTTGTTGAGAAGCTAGTTTTTGACTCCAACTTAGCACGCGTGACTTTAGATTTTAGATTTGTTGTAGTCAAGAATTTGTCACTGCATAGCAGGCTTGTTTGACCGACGCTTCGCGATCTTATTTTACTACAACCGACTCAGTATAAGTTATTTGTAGAATTTTTAATAGGTTATTCAACCCCCTCTAGCCTATTTCGAGGACCTTTTCTATATACTTGGATGGCTGTGAGGAGAAGAATAGTGGTGGGAAATTTTAAAACTCCTACAAACTATTGAGCTTGTGACTTTCCACTTTACCAAATTTTCATCCTAACTTCGAATCTCAGCAAAGATTGAGTTGTTCTTAGCGTCAATTTGCTTGATTGTTTGCATCTAGAGGCACTTCATCCCATAAAAGCTATTGGATTTGTTTCTTGGGAATTTGACGAATGGATATCCCCTAGCGTACTAGTGGTTGAGGAGAATTTTAGGGCACGTTTAATTTTGGTCTGCGCCACAAATGAACCGTAACTTGTAAAGGGGTAAGGGCACTTCCCCACTGAGATTTTAAAAAGGAGCAGTAAAATCATTGCTAAATGGGTTGTGAGAAACGTTGTGATTGTTTCCATTGAGCTCCCACCTGGGATTTTATGCCATAGAGGAGAAACATCATGAGTGTATCACCACAACGTGGGACTTTGATTCTTGCACCATTTTGCATTGCAAAAAATCATGTCAATCTTATTTGCTCGTGGAGATTTCATATTGATCACGGTGATTGGCTTCCCACCTCTACACGCCGACGTTGGTATATCGATCACACCTCCTCTAGTATTTACTTTGATATACTTAGGTAGCCTTGCCTAGGTTGTTTACTTGCGTAGAATAGTTTAGCTCCTAGTGATAGAATTAGTTAGTCTCTTTGTTGATCACCTAGGAGTAAACTAGCAACCTAGCACTTGTGTGTGACTTAGAGATTTTAGATTTGTTGTATTTGACTTGTGGCTTGCATAGCTAGCTTGTAGCACCGCATCATTTAGCTTCTCGCCATCTTATTTACTAACCGCCTCAAGCTAAGTGTTGTTTGTAGAATTTTTAATAGGTTATTCAACACCCCCTCTAGCCATTAGGACCTTTCAAACTGGATACGAGCGTGGAGGGAGAAGAATAGCAAGTTGGGAAAGATGACAACTTCATTTAGCAAACTATTGAGAGTAGATTTTCATGTTTTACCAAATTTTTAAGGACAATAACTTTTATTTAGCAAACTGCTGGAGTTGTTCTTACAAGCTGTAATTTGTTAGCAGATTAAACCTATAACTATCGACCAACACCGAGTTAATGACAAAAATCTATTGGTCGTCGGTCTACTTGCGACCGATTACTTGACGAATGGCGATCGACATCGGTCTTGACAAGTACTAGTGGCTGGCGAGAAGTTTTAGGGGCACGTTTAATTTGGTCTCAAACACAAATGAACCAACCCAAACTATCTAGGCATTGTTTGGCAAGCACAAATGTATCTGATTATTCTTAAAAAGAATCAGTAAAAATCACTGCTAACGGGTAGTGAGAAACGTTTCGCTCAAGAATCACTAGAAAACATTTCTTATTTTTATGCCTAGAGGAGAAACAACGGTTAGCTGGTTTCACATGATCCATTTTGATTCTTGCATCCATTTTTGCATTAGCAATTATAATTTTCTAGTTAATTATTTGTAAGTGGAATAGGTCAAAAATAGGTTGGATTTAAGTTGTTCTTCGCCCACAAAAGTTCTCATAAAAATAAGAATAGTTTCATTTAAAAATCATTGATCAGAAGGTCAATAGTTTTGCCGTGTTATTAGCTGCCTCCTTTTCTTGGGCACCATCGAAGCACAGCAGCCTAGGTAGTTTAAAAAAAAACTACACTCCTTCCATACATATGAGACGCTTAAGATAGATTATTTCAAGGAAAATATAGGATCCGGAAATATATACTAGATGTGGGTCAAGTCATCTTCAACCTGCCATATCAAAAGAAATGTGTTAGAGAAGTTTACCTGAGCTACGGCCGTGTGTAGAATAGAAGAGCTCGACGAACATGCCTATAGCTAGCTTTGTTGCTTACTGCGTGGTTGTACATGCCTTCGCTTATTGTTGTCACTCGTCGACTCGACAGCGACAGTAACGAGAATTGGGCGCCAAGGAACCGGGTGGAAAAAATGGCACTACTTTATTCGGAAAGAAGAAGAAAATGGCACTATGGCACGTTCCGCTAGGCTCCATGTACCTTAGGTGGTCTCTATAGTCTAACTGTGTTGAAGACCAAACGAGTCCTAGCGATCGAGTCGTCTTTCATCTTGCGCACGCATTTTTATCAAATTTTGTTAAGGAGAATGGTTATATATGCGGTTATTAATTCATTACCCACTTTATTATTTTGCTCCATTCGCCTATATTTCCTTTCCCATTATCGCACTACATAAAGGCCGGATGAACTGTCCTTATCCAGCTCCCAAGTGGGTTACGTTACTATTTGTCTTTATATCACTGTACATAGGGAAGGAGGAAATAATAATCCACCTTAGAATTGTTACAAGTATAAAAATATCTTTGGATAGAGATAGTAATTTAGAATATAGATGTTCCATCTACAAATGTAGTGTTGGATACTGTTTTGCCGAAAGATCATTTACACTAAGTTTTTTCTGTCTTACTACTTCCAATAAAAGAAACAATCCGAATCCCATTTGATACTGATGATTTAGACAAAATATCAATCAAAGGCCACAAAGTGGCAAAATAGTTCACCGAAAGCTAAAAGGACAAGTCTGTGACTAGAGAATGTATGGTTTCTGCTTACTAATAAGTTGGCTAATAGTAATTTCTTTTTTTTAGTGGAAGGTATGATTGTCGTGATGAAAAAAAAGATATTCACAATAAGTTCAAACATATACAAGTATTAATTGTCCGTCTTTAGTTTTTAAAAACTTAAGTGGTTGTCTGTGGAGTTTGTCAGGTCGAACATGCCTTTAGGATAACTCTTCTGCTATCTGAGACAAGTTATTTTTTTAAAAAAAGATACGAGACAAGTTTCTATGCCGTTATTAAACCTTTAAAAATCCCTCGCTGCGAGAAACGCGGCGGGAGGGTATTTCGGTCCAGCAACAAGTAACGGTCCACGAGCCGAGGCGGCGACACTGCGACAGCTCAGCCTGCCGTAACGGTGCTGGGACTGCCTTTGGCTCTCCACAGCTCCACTGGCCGTTGCACACGGCCAGGAACAAGAGTCTGTGCCTCCGCGACGGTGACGGGTTGACGGCGTCACGGCGGCCGCGCGTCAACGTTGACTCACCGTCAGCCCCGTATCCAATCTGACAGCCCACACCCACACCACCTCCCATCCGACGGCGCAGAGCGCATCACAGCGCACCGCACGGGACGCGGCAGAAAGAGACGCGACACGATAGCGAGAGATTAGCAGTCGGGACACTCACCACCAGCTAATGCGCACTCGCGTCGGGACGCGTGCTGCTGCGTAAGAGGCGAGCGTGGGGAGAGGGAGGCGGGATAACGGCGGCGGCGCGGCATTGGCGTCGACGATGGAGGCGAACCGGGGATGGTGGCTGGCTCCCCGCGGGGGGTCGTCACTATCCGACACGACGGCGACGGCGCCGCGGTGCGTTCCTTTACCCCCGCTCTTCCGTGCTATCCTCGCCCCGCTCACCCGCTTTGTCCCGCCGCGTTTCGATTTGCGCGCGGGGACCCCGTCGATCTGCCGAGCGGCCGTGAGCCGCCGGGGGAGCTGCGTCGCCTCCGCGTCCGATTGGCGTCCCGTGCGGTCGTCGTGTGGGATGCCTAGGTTTTGGTTGCGTCGGCGTGGGGGTTTTCGGTGCGGCGTGCTGGTCGTGAGTGGCGAGTCGATTGGTTTCACTGCCCCCCCTCGCCACCTGTTCGCGATGTGGTGTTGAGAAATGCAGAGGGATTTGGTTGAAATGGATTGTCCAACTCGTCTGGGTTTATCATCTGAACTTTGTAGGAACAGTTCGAATCCTCCAGTCTGTTGATACTAATAATATATTCACCTGCCAATGCGTCAAGCCTTGGTCTTAAATAATAATGTCCATTTCTCTTTAACTTGGCGGGCCACGAGGAAATTTTGTTGCGTCTTGTTTGATTTTATGATATTTTTATATATAATAATACCACTGATTGGGAGTTGTTGCTGTCACATCTCACCTACATCAACGTTGTTGCTGCAGGCTAAGCAGTTGAAGAATGTGAATGAACAAATATGTCAAATCTGCGGTGACACCGTCGGGCCCCTCAGCAACAGGCGATGTTCTTTGTTGCGTAACGAAAGTGTGCCTTCCCGGTGTGTCGGCCGTGCTATGAGTATGAGCTGTAAGGAGGGAATCAGTGCTGTCCTCAATGCAAGACTAGATACAAGAGACACAAAGGTCTGTTCCTTATGGACATACTGAGCTTACTCATTGCTTCACAAGTTCAAACTGCTTGTTGGAATCTGTTACTTGATACTGCAAACACATCTATTTTAATTTTCTAAAGGAAAATGAATCATGCACATCATCACTTTGTGGTCTTTAACATCTCCATGTTCAAATTTAGGAAGCCCTCGAGTTCGGGTGATGAGGAGGGAGGGATGGAGTTGATGATTTGGACAATGAATTCAACTATACGCAAGACAATGTCCAAGGTCCTCAGTGGCAGCTGCAGGGACAAGGGGAAGATGTTGATCTCTCTTCGTCTTCTCGACATGAACCCCATCACAGAATTCCATCGTCTGACAGCTGGCAAACAGGTATAATATGCATAAGGCCATTATATGATGACATACAGATCCTTACTGAGGTTTTGGTCCTGTAACCTTATTAGCAATTAAATTTGCACTGTCGAGTACTGTTCTTCTGATTTAGCCCTGTAGTGTGAAACTTGAATGAAGCCAACTGGAGTCATGGCTCACTGGTGGAGTTGTAGTCTGGTGTTCTTGGTTTGGTTCCTGATTTTAGATGATTAAACCGTATACAAGAAAATGGGTGGCTGGGTGTCCTTACCTGTTACCAGTGTATATAACAATAATTACGCTTGACTAATACTGCTTCCATAAGAATATTTTGCTTTGTTGTGTCCTTAAACATTGTCAACTGTTTTCAGATGTCAGATATCCCTGACGATCTCCTGATCGCCATTCTATTCGCAGCCCAACACCAAGTTATGTTGATCCAAGCATTCCAGGTGCGCTATCGTGGTATATATAGTTATGTTGGTAATCAGTTCACTTGCAGATTTACTAGAATGCAATCATTTGTTTCCATGATGTCAGTACCTGTGAGGATTGTGGACCCGTCAAGGATTTGAATTCTTATGGAGTTGGAAGTGTTGACTGGAAAGAAAGAGTCGAGAGCTGGAAAGTTAGGGCAGGACAAAAATATGATACAGGTGACTCATAAATATCCAGCGGAAGGGAAAGGGGATATTGAAGGACTGGCTCAAATGGTGAAGATCTGCAAATGTATGATACTTACGACTTAACTTGTGTCTTCTCTTCTTTGAATCAGGCTGTCATCTTCTGTATACAAAAGCTTCACATTGCACCTGGAGTCTTATGTTACAATTTTAGTTGTCCATACTGAGTTGCTGACTACATCAAGCCAAGGAATATTTGGCCAATGTGTCAGAGAATAACTCTCTCCATTGAACCCCACAAAATGAATCCTGCATCAGTTTTAATGTAGCAGATAATTCTGCTATTCACCTAGTTTTTCTATGCATTAGTTGTTATGCCTATTTAGCTTGTAGATTTCAGAGCTGACAAGAAATATGATGATATTCTTGCCACTTTGTTTTTAGTAGTGGAATGCTTACTGTTGTACTGCTGGTTCAGCTAATGCTGTTGATTTGCTTACATTTATTGCTCTTCTCGCAGGGCTGATGATGCACGGCTACCTCTAAGTTAAGATAGTGCCTATATCTCCAAATGAGCTTAACCTTTATCGAATCGTGATTGTTCTCCCGCTTATCATCTTATGTTTCTTCTTTCAATATCAGAGCAACGAATCCAGTGAAAGATGCTTATGGATTGTGGCTTGTATCTGTTATTTGTGAAGTTTGGTTTGCCTTGTCTTGGCTTCTAGATCAGTTCCCAAAGTGGTATCCTATCAACCGGGAAACTTACCTCGATAGACTTGCATTGAGGCAAGTTGCACTTCTTGATGTTATTCTACAGGATGTTGCAAATGCATCACTTGTTATCTAATGTTCTTATTTTAATGCTGAGATTTCTGGTTTGACTTTGCAGATATGATAGGGAGGGTGAACCATCTCAGTTGGCTCCAATTGATGTCTTTGTCGGTACAGTGGATCCACTCAGGAACCTCCCTCTAATTACTGCCAACACTGTCCTGTCCATTCTTGCTGTGGATTACCCTGTTGACAAAGTATCATGCTATGTTTTTGATGATGGTTCAGCTATGTTGACTTTTTGAAGCTATCTGAAACTGCAGAGTTTGCAAGTGAAATGGGTTCCCTTTTGCAAGAAAACAACATTGAACCTAGGGCTCCAGAGTTTTACTTTGCTCAAAAGATAGATTACCTAAAGGACAAAATACAACCTTCTTTTTGTGAAAGAAAAGACGGGCTATGAAGGTAAAGATAAGGTAGCAAATAGTCAGATTACATATTCTATAAATGGGTGACTTTGATCACATGAGGTATTTTCTGACAGAGGGAGTACTAAGAGTTCAAAGTACGGATCAATGCCCTTGTAGCAAAAGCTCAAAAAATTCCTGAGGAGGGCTGGACCATGGCTGATGGCACTCCTTGGCCTGGGAATAACCTGGGCAAGAGATCATCCAGGAATGATCCAGGTATATTTTTTCTTAATATCTCTAAAATGTCCTTAGATTTTTTTTTTGGTTTGTTATAGATCTTGTCCTCATGTATTCCACTCTTTTTTTTATCTTAGGTGTTCTTGGGCCACAGTGGTGGGCTTGACACTGATGGAAATGAGTTGCCACGGCTTGTTTATGTTTTCGTGAAAGAGGCCAGGCTTCCAGCACCACAAGAAGGCTGGTGCCATGAATGCTTTGGTATATTTTTTACATAATTATTCAGCTCTACAATTGCCAATTTGGTTTGTTCATTGCTTTTATGATATGTCTGTTTACTAATGAACAGAATCTGGCGTATCAGCTGTCCTGACAAATGGTGCTTATCTTCTTAATGTGGATTGTGATCACTACTTCAATAGCAGCAAAGCTCTTAGAGAGGCTATGTGTTTCATGATGGATCCAGCATTAGGAAGGAAAAACTTGCTATGTTCAGTTTCCACAAAGATTTGATGGTATAGACTCTCACGATCGTTATGCAAACCGGAACATCGTCTTCTTTGATGTAAGTATGGTAGCTCTTTTGTTGACCAATTTTGCAAGTATTTCATGTTTCTTACATGGTTTTCTCTGTGCAGATTAACATGAAGGGTTTAGATGGCATTCAAGGACCTGTTTATGTGGGAACAGGATGCTGTTTCAATAGGCAGGCCTTGTATGGCTATGATCCTGTATTGACAGAAGCTGATTTGGAGCCTAACATTATCATTAAAAGTTGCTGTGGCAGAAAAAAAAAAAAGGACAAGAGCTATATTGATTCCAGGAATCGTGATATGAAGAGAACAGAATCTTCGCTCCCATCTTCAACATGGAAGATATAGAAGAGGATTTGAAGGTCTGTTCATGCTGCTAGACATTTAATCTTGCTTATTAAATGCAAATCTAGTTCTGATACTGAAGTTGTTATTGTGCTAAAATATGTTAGATTGTACTAATGTGAATAGTGAAATCCCACCAGGTTACGAGGATGAAAGGTCACTGCTTATGTCCCAGAAGAGCTTGAGAAACGCTTTGGGCAGTCCCCAATTTTTATTGCATCCACCTTTATGACTCAAGGTGGCATACCCCTTCAACAAACCCAGCTTCCCTGCTAAAGGAAGCTATACATGTCATTAGTTGTGGATATGAGGACAAGACAGAATGGGGGAAAGAGGTCAGTGAGTAAATCACAGTTCCTTTACTGCCCTTCAAATAGTTCTTTGGTTTTTACAGTTGATCTATTAAATAAAACACTAATGGGAATGGCTATACATTTGGCTCACATGACACATCTGACCTATGTCCAACTGGTGTTTTTACAGGTCATTAGTTGTGGATATTGATTCATGAATGTGATTGATAGAATATAAAGAGTCGAACAACCATGTCGTTTGCATAAGAGTGCTTACGAAAATTTTGATGACCATGAATGATATTTTCCCTTTGATCTTGTATTCTTTCAGATCGGATGGATATATGGCTCTGTTACTGAAGATATTTTTTAACTGGCTTCAAGATGCACGCAAAGAGGTTGGATATCCATCTACTGCATGCCACTTCGGCCTTGCTTCAAGGGTTCTGCTCAATTAACCTTTCTGATCGTCTCAACCAAGTGCTTCGCTGGGCTCTTGGTTCAGTTGAAATTCTACTTAGCAGACACTGTCCTATCTGGTATGGTTACAATGGAAGGCTAAAGCTTCTGGAGAGACTGGCATATATCAACACCATTGTTTATCCAATTACATCTATCCCCGCTAATAGCCTACTGTGTCCTTCCTGCTATCTGTTTACTCACCAACAAATTTATTATTCCTGAGGTAAGTTCCCCAGATTCATTTAAAGCCCCCATTATATATACCATTGTGTTCTTGGTTATGTTTGCTTGTGGGTGTTATTTTGAGAGAGTTAATGAGGGATGCATACAGCTTTCTCAAGCTACCGTTATTTACATTTTTTTTTTTTTTTTTGGTTGAGGACTATTCACAGGCTTAAACTTTTGTTTCTTGCATCTCACGCATAATTATCTTGCATTCTTTTAGGCGATAGTCATTTGAAATGTAATCAATATATAGCAGTGCATTGTAATTTATAAATTAAGAAGACAATTTGTCTGTTGCAATTTTCTAGCCTACTTGGCATCTAAGTATCATTCACAGTATTGGTAAAGCACTGAAACTTCTTACAGTACAGTATGTTCTTGGACAAGTGTCCCTGCTAGATTACATCTCTCTCCCGTGCCACCATAATAACTAGATTTATGTTCATTTCTCATGTAATTTTGCAGATTAGCAATCTTGCTGGGGCGTTCTTCATCCTGCTTTTTCGTTTCCATCTTTGCCACTGGTATTTTGGAGCCGATGGAGTGGTGTTGGCATTGAGGACTGGTGGAGAAATGAACAGTTTTGGGTCATTGGTGGCACCCTCTGCGCATCTCTTTGCTGTGTTCCAAGGGTCTCTTAAAAGTGCTGGCAGGGATCGACACAAACTTCACAGTTACATCAAAGGCAACTGATGATGATGGTGATTTTGCTGAGCTATATGTGTTCAAGTGGACAAGTCTTCTGATTCCCCGACCACTGTGCTTGTGATTAACCTGGTTGGTATAGTGGCTGGAGTATCATATGCAATCAACAGTGGCTACCAATCATGGGGTCCACTATTTGGGAAGCTGTTCTTCGCAATCTGGGTGATCCTCCACCTCTACCCTTTCCTGAAGGGTCTCATGGGGAAACAGAACCGCACACCGACCATTGTCATCGTTTGGTCCATCCTCCTTGCTTCCATATTCTCGCTGCTGTGGGTGAAGATCGATCCCTTCATATCTCCTACTCAGAAGGCTATTTCTCGTGGGCAGTGTGGCGTAAACTGCTGATTTGATTCGAACTGCCTGCTGGATAAAATGGCTCTGGCCTGATCAAAATCTACCCCTTGTAAATACCAGAGGAGTTTAGGAAAGGCTTTTGTTGGTAGGCTTTTCTCGTCTAAGTTATGCTTAGCTCCTTAGTTATCTGCTGCATTTGGGGTGGGCAGTATAAAGCTTGTTAACTTATGTCGTGCAACTTATTTGTAGCTAAAGTAGCAGTAAGTAGTGCCTATTTCTTCCTGACTGCCGTGACTACATTTTCACCGTGGACCGTGGGCTGTGGGCTGTCGTGATGTTATCTACATATGTAGGAACTTCTGTAATTCTCAAAATAAAAAAAGTACTGGTTGAACTGTTTGGTTAATGACATTGTAATTTAGGGATTATCTCTCTTAAAGTTTATGTTTTCTAATATTCATGCCATGTCACTGTTATAATTAATAGTCGATTCAATGGCACGGGTTGCTGCGGTGTTCAAGAAATCGTACACACGGTATTTGTTATTTCTTCTGCAGTTTCGAGAGGAGACCATGTAAATTCTATGAAAAAGCTGTAATGAGTGCACTTTCCTGCGACATTTGATATTTCTGATTGTATATATAGTCAATGAAAATACTCAAGGCCATTCTGTTACATGCACTGCACATGTGGCCCTAGGAGGCGTGGTACATTCTGGTCTCCATATCGTAGAACACCATCCCCATCCTCTGAATACCGAGGAAGAAAATCCTGTTTCCATGCCTACCTTCCGGAGGCGCCACGCCATACTACGCCCTGATGTCGCCGTACTACGCCCTGATGTCCAGAAAGTGAGCCACGCCATTGATGTCCTCCACCTCCATCCACTCCATCTCCGTCTCGTCGAGCCTGAACACCCGCGGCGGGTCGGCGGCGTTGAGCATGAACACGGACACCAGCTGCCCCTGCAGCTCAACCAAGTAGCAGAATTCTCGGCCCTCGTGGTCGTCGTCGAAGAGCTCCATCTCGGCATGGATCGGCTGCGGCCTATCAAGGATTCGCCACGCGCTGTCGTCGTGGTCGTCGTCTTGGCTTTTTGCAGGGTCGAAGACGCCGAGGTTGCTCTTTCTCCCTAGGTAGTAGAACTGCCACGGTACAGGACAGGGTTGTTGCGTGCTAACGGGAACGGCGGTGTTCCTTGGTACTCCAGCTTTTTTTTTTTTTTTTTTTTGAGTAATCCTTGGTACTCCAGCTTCTGCACGCGCCAGGAGTCCTCTTCGTGCTTCCATGTATGACGTCGACGAACACTCCGCTGTGACTACTGACAGTGCGCTATCAAATTAAGCGCCCAAGAAGAATGTCGAGCCCTCGTAGTATTTTTGGTCTAGTGGCCTTCGACCAACTAGTAGACAATGTTCATCATTGCTATTTATTTCTACACTCTTCCAAATTTTTAAGGAAAGAAGTTCCGATTCTATCCATCCTCTTTAACATAAATAAATTAACTTAAATTAAATTAAATCGGCTCATAAAACCAGTTAAACGACCCATTCAGAGGCTAGGCCTTGGTGCAGTGCTGCAGGAAAGCGTCAATGCGAGATCATTCCAACGAGCTGAACTACAGTTTGTTTGTGTTCGGTGTGGATGTGCCTGTTTGAGGGTTCCTTAGTTCCTTTCCTCCTCTGAAAATCATTCTCTGTAACCAAACTCCTGTTCCTATAAATTGTATTTAAACTCTCCCTAGCTCCTTCATTAAATTTGTTTCAATGAAAAAAGTGGCACAGCTGTCGTTTACAATGGATACATAATCATGGAGATACATATACATATTATATATAATAAAGAAATTGCATACATATACATATTATATCTGTAGAGCGATCGGTGGATCGATCTCCTCACCAGTTTGCACCTTTTTGCAGTGGCCACTACCCACTAGGCAGTTCGCGTCAGGGCACCTCCAACAATCGAATAAATCTAATCAAGACACACCCGAAAAGGCGAAAACACATATAGCAGCTTCGTCGACAAGGTCGACAACGAATTGAAGGAAACAAGCAGGCAACGAAATTCTCTCCTTTGGATCTTCAAAATGCCAGCATTCCGGTCGATCTTGGTCTCTCGACGATCAATCAATCAGACGACCCACGCGCACCGCTACACGCACGCGTGCTCCGGGCAAGACCTCATCGCGCAAAGCAGGGATGTTCCGCCTCGAGCTCGACCTCGCCGACGCAGCTGCCGCCGCCGCTGGCCTTCGCCGGGGCGGTTGGGATGGCCACGGTAACAGGAAGAAGCGGCTGCTGCTGCGGCGCCAGCGCTTGCTGCCTGAGGGCGGCGCCTGCTGGTGGCCGCTTACAGGCTGGCGCCGCAGGCTGCTGCGGCGTCGGCAGGCCGACGATGGCGGCGCCATGGCCGTCGGGGACGAGGGGCACGACGGGGAGGTTGTCGCAGGTGCAGACCTCGACCATGAAGCCGTCGGGGTCGTGGAAGAAGAGCTGGTCCACGTAGATGCCGCCTCCTCCACGCGCCGCTGCACGTACCGGATGCCCAACTCCTTGAGCCGCCGCTGCACCGCCTCCATGCTCTCGCACTGCACGCATACATGCAAGGCGATCATTATATTACTTCACCTTCCGTCACAGATGATTTTGTTCATGGTAACAAGTACTCGTACGTACGTGCATCCTATGGCTAGTACTGATACGTATACGTTTGTTTGGTGGTGTTGCCAGATGTGCATGTGAGTCAGATACGTATTATCCAGCCAGCGCAGCATCCACGCTGTCTGAGTGTGAGTAGTGTGTGTAGACAAGCTCTACATACGTATGTGTGTAACACAAACCAATAACCTGTTGTCATTTTTCTAGGGAAAAAATACATTGTTGTCACTTTCTTCACCTTTTTCCAAATCGTAGCCTCCTAGGCTATCTATTAGTGGATTGTCTATATTTGCTTGAGTTATGGACCAGAGCTTTGCATCAGGAGAGTTGGACATATATGTATGCACGGGCATATGTCTTCTCAGAACTATCCTTCTTAGATGCATGTGTCTACTGTCTAGTTAAAGACTACACATGGTGATCTCGATTCATAGTTTTCTGTTCTTCAAAATGTTTGACCAAAGCAATTTAATAAGATTATATAGTGATCGCTGACTACGAGGTGCACATGCATGTGGCCATATTCACATGTCCCATTCTTTTTAAAAAAGCTTGACACATCAAAATCCATGTAAAATCCCTTCATCACATATCAATTGTGTTAAGTAAATTATTCCTAATGGCAATTATGCAAATCTAAGATATATAGCACTTATATAGTACATGCATATATATCTGTAACTCTAGAAAGATCCAGACAAATAGACAGAGCATCAGTCCCTATCAAAACAGCTGATGAGCGAAGAGGTTATCTTGTTCACTTGCGAACGAAATATTTAGGACGCTGCAAACACAATCAAGTATAGCTGGCGGCTTGGTGCCTGCACATATATAGATATCTAATATTCAGCTAACCCAAGTTGAGTTTTGAAAAGGAATTGGCATGCATGCCCCTGTGTGTGCACATGCAGATGAACCTACCCAGAGAGCATATTGAATTCTCCATCAGTTCGATCTGCGCGCTAGTCCTATTTTTATTATGTACTTTTATCATTACTGGTTATGCATGGAACTCAACCACCAACATCCATTAATTAAGTCAAGATGTAGATCAGATCGAGCCCAGTCCAGCAAATTGTTGTGAGGTCAAAATGTGTGGGTGGGTGGGTATGAAAAGCTTCTACAACTGCCACTGCTTATTGATTGTATGCATTCTATGCTTCTTGAGTTCAGACACCGTCTTAGGATGAACTTCATAGCTAATTTGTACGTAGCTAAATCAGATGTGTTAGAGAAATGGGATGCTCTTAAGTTAATTGAAGTTGTTGTGACCAATTTTCCAACAAGAGAAGGAACCAGCTATGCATATGTACTGACGCATGCAGATGAGGAACAGATATTCTACAGCAGATGAGGAGCAGTCGTGGATCTGGTTCAGAGGCAGGAACATGCAGATAAAGCTATTGCAAATTCGTCTTAACCTCGGATCGGGTTGGATCTCAATTAAAGAATGATTTATTTGTATGTAATTTATACACTCACTGGTCAAACGTGGGTAGAGGTAGACACAATTGCAAATTAAAACAGTTAGCGACGATCTGGATCTTAGCTGCTATGATGCTTAACGACAAAATAGTGGCAAGCATTGCATACCTGGAAGGAGATATGGTTGTCCTTGGGGTTGATCTCTGTCTTCTTGGGGGCATGCTCGCCGGGTCCTCGGCTTGCAGAAGATGAACACCTATGCCGTAGTTGAACAGCCTGTACGTATGTTGATCAAGTGAAGCCATCAGAATTCAGAATAAAGAATGCACTGGCACTCCAATGTGATTGGCAATGCAAGCCAGGCCTTGTATATTCATCAGGATGCCGTGAGTTACTCCTAGCAGTCTAGCAACACACATACCATGCGCCGTCGAAGTCGAAGGAACCCGGGCGACGGATGGGCACGAATCCGAGGACGTCGCGGTAGAAGCGGAGGGAGCTCTCGAGGCACCGGCACACCACGGAGATGTGGTTGAGCGCCGCTAGCGGCAGCCCGGTGGGCGCGCTGCACCGGCTCCACGCCCTTGTGTTCACCATCGTCTTGCTTTGTTCCGACGAACCAAACGTTAATTCTTGGGCACTCGACGCCGCCGCTAGGCGTTTGCTTATTCCGCCGGCGCGCGGTTCAATTCCGCAAGATGCGCAGAGCAGAGAAAAGGGTAGCCGCCTTGCTGGACGAAGAGATGGAGGCCGGAGAGATGGCCGGCCGGCGAGAGGCGCCGACGGAGACGCGACGGGGACGGTGTGGCTGGAGCTGGAACTGAAGGAAGATGCAGCTAGCTGTGAGTGTTAGATGTGCACGTACTGTGTGGAGGTTGCCGCGGCGCGGGGCGGCTCTTATATAGAGCGTACGCCGCGTGGGGGGCGCCGACAGCGACGCCCATATGAGCTGAGCTGAGCTGAGCAGGCCACGATGGAGGAGAGCAATGGCCGTCAAAAGTGCCGGTGGTTTTGCTGCACCTGGACGACCGGACCGTGCGGGCCGCGGCCAGCTCAGATGCGGTGTGAAGGTGTGATACACACCGCGCGCTGGCAGCCACGGCCACGCCCACGGCCCGGTAATCGATGGCATCCACACATCCACTTGGTCACGCTGGCGGAGGCCGTCCGTCCATGTCACCACCACGCACACATGCACATCCATGAGTACGACCTCTCCGACGTCGCCACTCCTGCACACCATGCCCTCCATCCATGATCCATTGCCGGGCCCGCCGCCGCCGGCCGCGTCCGCGTGCTCCGACGACGAAGACGACGCGGCTGCCTCATCCGTCCATCTCCATCACCATTCTCGTCCATCCGTCCGTCCGTCTAATATCACCACACCGCCCGTTTTCGTCGATCGTTCTCCCCGGCGTTCGATCGCACGTGTGCCCCGTGACACGACTGGCAATCTATCACTGCACGTTTCTCTCGAGGAGCTACCAGATGACACCGGACCGAGGCACAGCCGCACAGGCAACTGATGGGACGATCGAGGTCCAAAAGTCCAGAACCGTTGACGACGAATATATGTAGGGATGTAAGGCAATATAGGGCACAACTTGTGGTTTGGTATATCATTAATTACCAAATTTGGTTCTACACTACTACTACCTCCTCCTATTATTATTAGTAGAAAATTGGGGAGACAACATGGTGGGGCGCGGCCAACTACGTGAGCTGCAACCACCCACGACCGCGCACTAGCCGCATTGCGCAACCACCACGAGACCGAGAAGCGCCAGCGCGAGCGCATCAAGTCGCACCTCGACTGCCTCCGCAAACGTCCTCGCCTGTGACCCCAGAGCATATAGAAGCTCTACCTCCTCCAATCCAATCTGCAGTTGATTATTATTATTTACTGAAACTGAACTCCAAAATAGGATCCTCACTTGTCGATCTGCAGAATCAATCAATCGAATTAGCATCTAGCTGTACACGTACATGAACAGCTAATAGGTTTTGGCTCTATAAATTTCCATTAGCTCTGACTTAAGTTGTTTATGTATTTAGTTTATTAATTTTTTTCCTAGCATCTCAGTTTTGTGTTTTTAAGTATAAATCAAAAATATGCCCGTGCCTGCATTCGGGGGTATATAATAATAATTTATCGGATGATCAATGAAACAATCTATAGCGCTTGAAGATTTATGCGAAGCTCTTCCGAATTCCTCTATCCAATATATGCCTGATTTGTTTAGTTGATTGTAATCGGTCTTTTTATATGATTTTTAATATGGAAAAGTTTGTTTCGGGAACCATTTTTTATGGGAAATAGTTCTTTCTTTTGATTTTTTCCCCAAACCTAAAAACGTTTTGTTTTGTTCCATATATAAAAGGGGGCGGTGTTTTTGTTTTTGCGGTATATGTTTTCTATTCCCGAAACATTTTTTTTTTATCTTTTCTTGTCGTATATATGTTTATACTATTCTATACCTACTAATAAAGAGAGAAAATTTCAGTACCAACTTTGTTTTCACCTTTTTTCTGCCTTTTCTGTCTGCCATCGGACACGCTGAAACCAGAGTCCAGTACGAGTTCATTTCGAATAAAAAGGATTTTTTACCCCCATCCTAATCTCTACACTTTAACGCCGCACGTGCACGGTCAGCATAATAAGGGCGTTGCCGAGGCCGCTCTCGACGCAGCCGCCGGAGCTCGCCGGGCGTGGCACCTCCCCCGAGAGGCAGGGCATCACGGCGCGTGCCGCGAGGCCACCGCCTTATTCTGCACGTCAGCCGCAGAGCCACGCCGCCGGGCGCCCCATTGCCTCCGCCATCACCACTATTGCCGCCCCTCCCTGCTGTTCGGCTCGCTTAGCTCACCGGACGGACACCGCCACCGCCTGAGCCGCCCACACCACATCCGCGCCGATGCCTAGCCGTACTCTGGTCGTCCGTAGTAGGCCGCTGCCGCCGCAGTGGCCCCCGCCCCAGCTTCGTGTCGAGCCCGCTAACGCGCTCCCTCTGTTCTCGCAAATCTCGCCCGCGGACAGGCACGGAAGGACCGAGAGCCCGTGACCATGAGGCAGGGAAGGGATAAGCTTGGCCACGTCATAGGTCTAACGGGAGCAAGCCACGTCACCATAGTGGGACCTGACTGGAAGTGAGTTAACTCACCTCCTCTGACACTAGGAACCTAAACGAGGTCCACGAGAACCATGGACATGGAAGCGTGGAAAGTGTCATGTCCTCACCGCGAAGCCCCAAGTTTACACGAATGCAAGAATGTGTGGTTTGCTTTTCATATTCATCAGCCTCACAATAGGTGAATATAATAGTCTCATCTCATATTAATAATTTACTACAGATCCATTTACTTATTGGTCATGATATTAAATTGACATAAGCTCTAGTCAAAAAAAAATTGACATAAGTTTAGTTGACTTAAAATCAAAGAAAGAAACTAACATTAGATGACCACACACAATAAACATTTTGTCAGGAGTCAGGACACATTGACACGTTTGCAATTGGCATGAGTAAGTGAATGTCATGATGCAACACACCGACATCTCGTTGTGATACACGCATACCCGGACACTATTGGCATGAGTACCGCATAATAAATTATATGCCCCGATGCAACGCACGGGAATGTTTTGCTAGTATAATCTAACATGTGGCCTCCACATGACAAATCGTTCCATGTCAACACATGGTAGCATGCCATATTGGCAAAGAAAAGGTTATTAGGGTCTAGAGTTTGATGACACTAGCTTGAAGCCAAAGTTTAGGGACCCAATTAAAGTATTTCCTAAGTTAGGAATCAGATCGACTTTGATGAGGGCACACCAAGATCCATGTTTAGAAACTGAATAGCGCACATTTTTTGAGCTAGAGAAACCGGACTGACGAATGACACCTAGCTCCTACCAAGTTTGAAGACCTCTGCTATGAATTCTACTCTAAAGTTTTCGTACAGGCCATGGCCGGCACTCATGATTCACGAACTATGAGCCGACTACACATCACGGACCATGAGCCTACTTACACGTTGACAGGCTAATTCCTATCTCAAAGCTATTGTGGAGCACTGCAAGGGCTTTTTTATTTGCATTATATTAACACGTGATTAAGCTAGAGGACCTTAGTTTCCAACGTGTAAATATAATGACTTCCATAATGGCCAACAGATCAGATGAGCATATATGTCACAAGTGGAGCACTTATTAGTACGTATTATTTATACATATTGACGTAATAATCATGGAAGAAGCTTGTTGGGATGCATGAACACCATGTACATATGGCTCATGAACACTTATTACCACTGGCGGAGGCACGTTGGGGCGAGCTGGGCAGCGCCCCAGCTAAAGTTGGGCCAAGTAAAAAACTAACGTTCCAATCCACATCCGCTTGCTAAGGAAAAAAGAAAAGGTAGCAGCCGCACGTTCCTAGGCTCCCAGCCACGAGCCACGGCGCTAGCGCACACTCTGCGACGCCGCACGGGCGCACCCCGTCGACCCACCAGGCTGCGAACGAAGTGCAACCCTAGGTCCTGCGCCGGCGGTTAGCCGACCGCTCGATGGGCGGCGGTGGCAGCGGCGGCTCGAGCTCCGCCACCGGCAGCGGCAGAGCCACAGCGGCCACTGGCAGCAGCGACAACTCATAGAGGAGGTCCAGGAGGGGATGGGATTGCGCCCGCCGCCGACCGCTACCAGGGCTGCACTAATCGATGTCTTTATCCAATTTATAAGTTTATCCAATTTACAGGTTCATATATTTCTTATTTTTATTTTTACATTTTAATGTGTATCGGTTGCAACTGCAAGAACTATCCATTTATTCTTAATATCTCAACTTCGCATTAAATTGTGTGATTGCAATGTATGGATGCATTAATGCGATGTGAATTGCAATGTTCTTGATTTTTGTTTTAATCCGGGTCATTAGAAGTTCGCCTGTACTGTTTTTCTTTCCTGGCTACGCCGCTGCTTATTACTTTTGAAATTTTTATAAGTATATATTTACACATGGCACAATAATACAGAACACGCATATGTAGTTAGCTAGTGGTGCACTCATGGTATACATGGAGCCCTCGCATGCACTAGTGATGCACGTCCACCACCACGAGTTGATAATGGATTTGACCCTTTTCCTCCTTCACAATTTTATTTGGCCCTATTCAAAGTTCAAAATTTATCTATACCTATTAATAAAAGTGAAGAAATTTTCAGCCCACCCTCCAGCACCGTAGGATCGCCCCAACCATCTGATTGACATCAATGATTTAGATCGGATAGTAATATAAAAAGCGTGTAAAATTCGCCCCCCACACGCCCACAGTTTGACGTCTCCGCCGGCTGCGAGCTAACGGACTCAAGCCGCTGGACTTCGTGTGACCTCTGACTTCTTTTTTTCTTTTCTTTCTTTTTTGACAAGACTTTTTCTTTTCCTTTCTTTCCTTTGATGTTGGGCATCAGCGAATAAAAATTATGCAAGTCAAACCAATTAAATATTGACTTTACATCACTAATATATTTTATAATTAATTCAGGGTGTTACTTTTTTGTATCATAAATTATCGACTTTTTTATGGGTGATCAAATAAATTCACGGAGCTTGATATTTGACTATATATACATATGAATATTACAAAAAGAAATTTATGACATATTTTTGAGTAATATTTTGGTGCTTTTAAAAACAATAATATATAAATAATTAAGATTGTATTTTATTTCCATATATTTGTTTGGTTCTACTATGGTAAGGGAGGCAACGAGAGGTATATGTTTGGTTCCTACAAGACAATTGAAAGGCAGTTTTATTCCTGATACAATCATGAATGTTTATCACCTCATCCGTCGACGTAATCAGCACTCTAAACGTCCATATTTATTCCCATGAAATATAATTACATAATACCTGAATGAAACAAACAATAACATATGTGATCTGTTGGCGGTGAATGGATGGATACAAAATGAGCGAACCAAACATCTTACAAGGCCATTGTGTTATATTATTAATTAAAGATCTCATGGTTTCTATAAAATAAAATTTTAGATTTCAAATTGTATCAAAAATTATTTTTTCCTTTCCGCATATTTCATAGTATAGTTTTTACGACCGATCCTAAATTCGATCCTTAAATTTGTTAGAATTTTTAAATTAGGGGCCCTTTATCACCCCTACACCTCCCGACACCCAGATGATGACGATGGAGACACAGCCACCGGACACCCAGATGATGACGACTGAGGTATACATGGGCCGCCAAAGGAAACACCAATCCATTTCACGGAATGCCACGTTGGTGCACACACCTCCCCTGTCGTCCCGTTGGCCTTGAGACTGTCCACACTCGTCATCCTTTACTTTCATCATTTAAAAAGAATATTTCTACTTAGTCATTCAGGTTTTTCTGGTCCGACGTGGCCTGATAGCGTGGGTACGGGAAGTGCGCTGCGAATACCGGATGGGAGCCGGTCTGTTGTTTAGCGGATTGCTTACCATAGCACGGTGCAGTGATTTTTCTAGTAAAACAGCGAACAGGATGGCATAGCGGATGGCGGTGCAAAAGCCTTAGATTTTTCTAGGCAAGGCATGTTCTTTTTCTCTTTTTTACAAATAAAAATCCAATAGAGAACCTAGAATTTTGTAGGCATCTATGTAACACTAAAATTTTCATACGTGAATCCTCGCTAAAAAATCCATTTAGAAATTTGGCAAAAGTAAAAATTAGTTTTACATACAATTTGGTATTTTAAGAGAACCTCCAACACTACTCTCCAAAACACACTACCAAAATCTTCTATTTAGGTATTATCAATTTATATACTACCTATCCCAACTCCAACCGTAATAAAATAGGCTACCCAAATTCATTGTTTGATACGGGGTCCTACATGTCATCACCTTCTTCATAAAAGGTCGAATGGGGAGATGGATGGAGGTTCACCACGGGAGATTGGTCCCAGGCTTTTAAAGCACTGTAGGGGTGGTAATGGATCATGAATCTAACACCTCCATCACAACTAACTTGGCCCTAATAAATTAATTTTAGCTAAAAACGAATAGTATTTCAGCTCGATCCTAATAGGGCCCGATCCTTAAATTTGCTAGCTAAAATTTTACCACCCCTACGGTTGCAACTCCTCCGGGAGCAGCCCCGCTCACGTAGGGCGCCCCGCCGCGCTTGGGGAAGGGCTGCCGCCGGGCTCCTTGCCAGGCCGCCCATGCTTGGGGAAGGTGCCACGCCGCGGATATGCCGAGGGAAGGGCCACCCACGTTTGGGGGAAGGACGCCACGGTGGTCCCACCGCCGCAGGGGAGACTGGAGGAGTTTGGGAGAAGGGTGGTGCTTGTGCGTGTGAGCGCATTGCATGACATGGAGAGAGAGGGCATGTGGGGTGAGGGGGGATGATGGGAGAGAGAAGGTTTGGGTCATGGTTATCACCAAATTCATTGGGTAGTAGGGTGTTGTAGACCTTCACTATCTAAAAAAAGGTTATGCTTAGCACCAAATCCCATCGATGGCCAGCTATTAGAAATATGTTTTAAAGAACTTGACATTTATTTATTTTAGCCAACAAATTTAATTACAAAAGATTTTTAGAAAAATTGTTAGAAATTGAAATGAATAACCAAACTAACTTTTATGTATTGTCACATATGACATGGCCAGGACACACTATTTCTCTTTGCATTCTCTTTTTAGGGATGGAGTGGTGTTTTTGACCTTTCACAAACATCTTGAGGACATTGTGACATATTTTAGAGCTCCCATTTATATAAATTTGGTTTTTAAATAAAATTTTAGCACCCGAATGCATTGTATTTTATTTCCATCAGGCGTATTGTTTGCACATGTTCTCATTAAAAATGTGTGAGAAGGGGTGGAAAAAAAAGTACAACAGGTCTATATTCTTGGGGATCCTTCAAATGTTTTTAGGGCAAATATGAATTCCTGACATTGTATTTATTAAAAGTTTACTTCATTGTTCATTTTTTTCTTTAATCAGCACTAAAATGACGATGAGAATATAATTGCATAATGATGAATTACAAATCAGAGGATTTTTAGGAAAATTGTTAGAATATTGAAATGAATAACCAAACTAATACAAAAATTTTTACCAAACATCATATCGGTTATATTATGTCACATCTCATGGACATGACCGTTGGTGCACAAATTCCCTGGTCGTTGCATTCTCCCTTATCGTCATCGACATACTTTTCATCTAAAGGACATATTTCTGAACTTGAATATTCATTATATATGCTAGACTTTTCACTGGTTACGAATTATATTATGACAATCCATTTAGGAAGTAGCGCTGGAGATACCGTTTTTGGGGACTCTTTTACCGGTCTGTTGTTTAGTGTCGTCGATGTGGTGCAGATCCATTGGATATTTTCTAGTAATCCTATCAACAGGATGGCACCATTAATCAGGTGAAATAAAAAGAAATAAGAATTTTTCATGGAAGATATAGTTTTAGAGATCCAGGTTGACTATCCATCATAAGAGAACCTTTTTTGTGGGATCATCTATGTTCCACTTTTTCAACAAAACAGGAGTTGTTTAAAAAATCCATTTACAACAAAACACATTGGTAGAAAAATTTGTAAAATATTCAGCACATTTACATCACATGGCAAAAGTCCTAGATAATTTCTAGAAAATGCAAGGAGTCATCTTCAAACTTTACAAATATTTTTTTCTTTTTGCAAAAAATATGCCTTTTTCTTCACAAAAGTATGTTATCCACTAAAATTGTACCAAATTTTCAGTAGAACCATGTAAATAAAAAATATTATTCATAGAAAAAAAAGAAAAAGGAATCTCGTGGAAGATATCCTGAAATTTAGGGATCGTAAAGCGGTCTGTAGCCCGGAAACACGGTATTTTTTAACTGGATCATGAATCTCAACCTCCATCACAAGACTCCATACCTTGCGGGCCGGTTACGCCTAATCCTCGGCGAATATAACTTCTAGTTTCAAGATAAAAATTTCCTGAATCGTCGTAATAGGAGACGTCCGATGGTCGCAAAGCTAAAATCGCGGGCTAATTAAGTCATGCCCACGACGCACCAACACCCTGAGAAGTCTCACACATATTCTCTACCAAGAATAATAAATACTAGCACCCTAATTGGGGCAACCATCACTACTTACTTTCCATTACTTTGCAACGCCGAGAAGACGTTCTAAATAATATCCGCGAGAGAATGCTTTATATTCGAGTTATGATATAAATTGCCACAAAACCCTAAGGGGTAAATATATATACAAGTTTATATATATTCACCGGAAGCGGAAACTCACGAGTCGTCGACCAACCCCATCGATCCGGTTGCGCCTTGTTACGGCGCGGCATTAAGCATACAAGCTTGGGATATATATTCTATAATCATAATTTACCGACCATGGTGTGCGAGATCAACCGAGGGCGAACAAATACTTTTATTTTTTGAAGTTTGTTTCTTCTTTTAAGGCATACGTGAAAACACCGGAGATGCGGCGGCGGGGCAGGCGGAGAGGGCCAGAGGGGGCGGCGGCGGCAGTGGTCAACCGCATCCAAAATTTCAAAATTTCATACTATAAATGTATAGAACAGACCAAGAAGCCCTCTTCTTTACGTCAAGGGGGCCAAGGTACGGTTTTGCCCCTAAAAAAATCCTCCTACGGCGTTTGGGTTTAAACAAATTTCCGTGATATTCTGCCCGAACAGCGCGACATCGCCGGTTTATTCATTGACTGATTTGGTTGTTTAAATATGGAAACCCCTTTAGAGGTATGAATTCTTGCAATTGTATTTATTTTAAGTTTATTTTGAGCTTATCCGCTCAGATACATGTATATACACTATATTATGCTTGCAAAAAATTTTAAGAAAATGCATTTTTTTTTTTTATTTAGCCCTTGAAATGAATCTAATTTAAATTTTTTTTTTATTTATTCGGTTCATGAAGTTAAAATTTAATTAAGCCTATGTGGCTGTCGCTTGCATCCCTACTTATCATCCAGATGTGGTGAGATCCATTTGATAACTAAAGGCATCCTATCAACATCTGGACCATTAAAAAGGTGAAATAAAAAGAAATAAGAATCTCGTGGAAGATATTTAGAGATCCGAGTGACTATCCATCATGTGGAACATTTTTCTGTTCGTTATCTTCCACTTTTCAACAAAACAGGAGTTGCCACGTCATATGGTACAACAAAACACAAATAAAGAAACAGCACATTTACATCACATGGCACAAGTCCTGGAAGATTTTTATGGGAGTCATCTCCCACTTTCAGAAAACAAATCCAGGATAAAGACATCATGAATTGTTATTTATCTAGACCATGTAAATAAAATATATGGAAGAAAAAAAAAAAAAAAAGGAATCTCGTGGAAGATATCCTGAAATTTGGGATCGTCGAAGCGGAAAACCTCACGAGTGGGCTGCTCGAATCGTCGGCAAGGAGACGTCCTCTGCGTGGGCCGCTATCCTCGGCGTGGGCTGCTCGAATCGTCGTCAAGGAGACGTCCGATCGCCGGGCCCGTCAAGCCCACGACGCACCAACACCCTCGTTTTACCACTACTAGCACCCCACCCGCCGCAACGCCGAGAAGACGCGAGAAGCGAGGTGCGGCACCGGAAGCGGAAACCTCACGAGTCGTCGACCAACCCCATCGATCCGGTTGCGGCGCGGCGCGGCGTGCTAGATAGCTACCGACCATGGTGGTGGAGGAGATCACCGAGGGCGTGAAGAACCTCGCCGTCACCGGAGATGCGGCGGCGGCCTCAGGCGGAGAGGGCCAGAGGAGGGGCGGCGGCGGCAGCAGCAACCGCATCCAGGTGTCCAACACCAAGAAGCCCCTCTTCTTTTACGTCAACCTCGCCAAGGTACGGTTGCCCCTTCCCTCCCTACGCGCGCGCCTCTCCTTCCGTGATATTCCTGCCCCGTTTCCGGTTTTTATTCCTGACTGATTTGGTTGCTTCGGTCCGTGCAGAGGTATATGCAACAGCACGACGATGTTGAGCTATCCGCTCTTGGAATGGGTGCGTCCCTGTAACAATCCTTAGCCCTTCTTTCTGATTTATTTTTTTATTTATGTATTAGTTGTGGAGTTAAATTTAGGCATGGTTACTTGTCATTCATGTAGTGCATCTTCTCCGCGAATTTGGTCTATTCCCTATTAAGTATGCCGATATAATATGACCTGCAAGATGCAGAATGGGGCGTGTGTGGTTGTTTTTCTATATTTCTCAATGTTGGATCTGTGTTAGTTATTGCTAAAACCCTAACCTAGACTCCTATATGGCAGTTAGGGGTCCCTTTGCTAGGGCTTATGAAAGGGCTCCGGCTCTGGCTCCGGCTTCTCAAACCCTACCAAACGGGTTAAAGAAAAGAATCTTCTCCCTTGAATAATCCACTAAGGAGCCGGAGCCAATACTCTACGAAGCTGTTTTGTCAAAAAAAACTCGACCCACGGGGACTAAGACTAGCCCTGAGCATTTTGCTCAAGTAGAAGATCTTCTCACGTAGATTGAGAAAAACCCTGAACCCTTGCCCCACCCATACAAAGCGGCGCCGCAACTTCGTGCTTTGGATGTGGGACAGATGAGGGGTCCGGCATAAATGCCACGAAGAGCGAGCCCCTTGGGACTCGAACTCAGACCACCACGGAGGGGTGGTATTGAGCCTGCACTGACCAACTTGGTCAACTGGCTTTTCCCCCGAAGTTGTGTTGTCAAATATTTTTTCAAAGTGCTTGCGCTGTACTCCCTCCGTCCCGGTAATATTTGTACATCTAGCATTCAAATTTTTTCCCATAATATAGGATCACTATAGGTGACAGCTTGCAACTGCCGCAGCTCAGTAGCTGCAGATTGGGAGCAACAAAATACTGTTGGGGAACGTGGAAGCATTTGAACCACTCATTTTCTTGCTCGTTCCATCTGGAAAGTCCAGGCCGGTGAAAGGCTGCACCATCTGCACCCGTAGTCCATCACTGCACCCCACTTGCTTAGGGGTAAAAACGTAATTTTACTTCCATCATGGTTATCGTGTCCATGGCTAGATGTACAAATATTATTGGGACTGAGGGAGTACCAGAGAAGCTACTCCCGAGAGGAGCTAAATGTGAAGCTACTTTAGGAGGACACGGAGCTCTACCAAACTGGCCCTTAGTATTCCTAGCTGGCATTTGCCTTGTGACATGCAGAGCACAGCTTAGAATTCAGTCATGCAACTTACCAAATTTGTTGTATAAAAAAAAACTTGCCAAGTTTGAGTCAAAAGTGATATGTAATGCACTGTTGTTATTGGATGGCCATCATGCTCTGACTGATCACAAACAGACTGACACTTCCACTTGGGGTTTGCCTGACAACCATGGTTTTCAAGGCATCACCTATATGCATCTGGGCACTTAAAATTTTTGGGTATCCCTGTCGCCTAACTAAAAATCAGCAATACACGGGGAGCAAGGGGGAAGAAGGAAAGGGAAACCAACCAACAAGGCCCAGCAGCTGCCACTGCTGTCATTCCTGATAGCTCCGGTGCGGTGGTCAGCCAGCAACTTGCTCTTGTCAATTGAAGGATAGATCTTGACCTGAGCTGAAGCTCAGTTGATCTGACAGCGCGCAGCTCACGAAGGCCGAGAAGCAGCAGGGAGGAGGAGCGGAAGAGTTGCAGGCTGCAGTGCACGCAAGGAGAAAAACGGATATGAGAAACGGCGGTGATGCTGAGAGCGGACAAGTGGCGGCGCTGAATGAATCAGGGAGGGAGAGCAACCCTATAGGCAAGTCAGGGGATGGTTATATATGGTGGTTAGTGGGCTGGGCCAACCCCTTACGTCCCCTGCCCCCTTCCTTCTCCTTTTTTTTTTTTTTTTCGTTTTCCTTTCTGCCATGCTGCTGTCTTGCTGCTTCTCATATTGGTATTAGACTAGTATATGTCAAGTCAGGGGATGGTTATATATGGTGGTTAGTGGGCTGGGCCAACCCCTTACGTCTCCTGCCCCCTTCCTTCTCCTTTTTTTTTTTTTTTTCGTTTTCCTTTCCGCCATGCTGCTGTCTTGCTGTTTTTTCATATTAGTATATGTCGCCTTGTGAATGCCTAGGCATAGCTTAGGTGATTAGAAGGTGGTATATCACCATGCCTCGCCTTATCACCTTAAGAACAATGTTGAGAACTACTTTGGGGGTTTCATAATTTAGTTGTGTGTATTTTTTATTTTTTGCAGTCTCTTGTATTCAAAGTATGCATTAAAGATGCAGAAAAAGAAAACATAGTCATCCGTTGCAAAACCCAACCAGTCTTATTATGGAAAGTTCACTTGCATTTTAAGTAGATCCCTTACTGTTCATGTTGTTAGAGTGGCTTCAAGAGTGATCCTAAATTTGGACCCCTATTTCCTCATGTAGACTAACCATTTATTCCTTCTAATTCTTTCACTTCAATAACAGCCCCCTTGTATCTAAACCCCTTAAATTTTGAACTCGCCACGCAATATAGGCCCATGATTCTCATAAATCTTGCTTCCCTCTAGCATCAATCACTGGGACGCAATCATCTAGATGCGAGAATGAACAGCCAGCAGAACAGAAGTGGTGTACTAGGATGGACAGGCAGTGCTGGATGGAAAGTGTGTGTCAGTGTGTGGGGCGGACTGCACTTGGCAGCTTATGTGAGAGGGCTACATATTGATGTTGTTCTTTTTTGAGAGGGCCGGATTTGGTGGGTAGGGGCCGTATCTGGGTAAAAACGGTGTGAAAACCCAAACACAGGGCTACCCATATTTGAGTGGGAGGAGAGTTTATTTAGGATGCTACTAAGCATAGGAGTTGATTTAGGGTCGCTATTGAATGGTTAGCCTTAAATTTAAGTATAGGAGTTTGGATAGGGGTACAGGGTACTCTTGGAGATGTTCTTAGTCAGTGTATTTTTTTTTTTCTCTTATTGGATTGGATACATAACTTAAGCCTAGATTGGCATCTCTATATGTCATTTATTTGCTGCATCCATGCTACTTTTTCTTCTTTAAAACATAGAAAAGATTTCCATTTCAGAATTTATGCATCAGTGTACTGTTTGAGGCAACACTGACCAAGTTGATTATTCTGTTTCCAGCCATAGCGACAGTTGTGACCGTGGCAGAAATTCTGAAGAACAATGGATTTGCTGTTGAAAAGAGTGAGACCGTTGGCCTTGTCTTGTAGATTATGCCTCATCTATGTTATGGCTCACATGATTCATATATTTGCTGCTCTGAATCTTCCTCTGTGTCTTAACAAACACAGAGATTAGGACATCGACAGTTGAAATAAACGACGAATCAAGAGGGCGTCCATTCCAAAAGGCCAAGGTCAGAGAAGATTATATCCTCAATTCTGTACTTACTCATGAAAGCTATTCATTGTGTTTGTCAATTTGGTGATTTGTATCTTGAACTGTATGCAGTTCTTCTTTTCCTGAGTCGAACTGACATGAACCTCATCTCCCTCAGATCGAGATAATCTTGGGGAAGAGTGACAAATTTGATGACTTGATGGCTGCTGCTGCTGAAGAGAGGGGAGAAGTGGAAGATGGTGAAGAGCAGGCTTGAAAACAGTACTGGCGACAAGCAACTGTTGTTGTGCTCTGTTAATGTTGTTTAATTTAATACTGTGTGCATGACTCATGAGAGATGGCATGTGTTCTTGCTCAATTACATCACCATGGCAGTGTCTGCTAATTCATGGATTGATGGAGGATGTTGGTTGGTTGTTAAACAATTTGGACATCTAGTTCATTTGTTTCTTTGGCTATTCTTATGTTTTGCCAGTTCAACGTTCTCCTGTTCGCTTGTTTAGTTTCAACTTGTTTCGTCTTAGCTCTCACAGAACACTATTGAACCAGCCAAAATCAGCCGGATTGTGGATCAGCCGATTTATGCATGTTTTGGGATCATGGTGCCGTCCTGAACTAACGTCTGCAAAGACTGAAGATTTATGCATGCTTCGGGATCATCTGGCCAAACGCTTCAAGTGATGCCAAAAGGTTCCTACTTAGAACCCAAGGATTTCACACGGAACTTCCTCAAATTCATGTGTTCCAGATGGATCTATTTTGGTAGTCTTCTTTCTAACCCGGACCGATTTTTGAGCGGCCTGGTACTTGCTGCGCCACGTTGAAGCTCACGGCGCACCAATTTCGTGTGGTGCTGGCGGTCACCACCAGTTCATGACACCTGTAGGCTAACGCCCTATTCTCAAGCTCAGCGCTTCGAAGCAAGAGTGGAGGAGGCGAGTGCGATGGCAATCGCCGGGCAGTGCTCCTCCTGCTACTATGCGTCACCCACCCTGCAGCTCCAGCTCCACGGACGGCACGGCCACCTGCCGCAGCAGCCAACCGCACTTAGAGCGCGGTGGCCGAGGTTGCAGGTGGCCGCAGCTGCCGGTGGCGGGTCCATCCAGGCGGCCACGGACGCCGAGTTCTTCCAGCCCTCCGACACCAGGCCCATCATGCTCTTCGACGGTGCCCACCGCGAAGACCTTTTGCTTCCTTTCGGCTCGCGTCTTGGGAAATCTCCTAATCTGCCCAACTGCCGTGCTCTGTGTGTGCAGGCGTCTGCAACCTCTGCAACGGGGGCGTCCGGTTCGTGCGGGAGCACGACCCCAACGGGTTCAATCCTCACTTTCTCAGTCACAGCAACAGCAATTCAGTCGCTGATGGGTTTTGCAATTCCGAACAGGAGCATCAGGTATATACCGCTGCAGAGCGAGTCAGGAAGGAAGCTCCTGCAGAGGTCAGGGAGGTCTCCTGACGACATCTCCAGTGTTGTTCTCGTCGAGAAAGATAGGTGACCAACCACAAGCTTCCTCCGAGACTTGTTGATTACTACTTATTGCTAGTTTATGTATGATGATGAATTGTTAAACCTATCATGATTTTTGCAGGTCTTTCATCAAGTCTGAAGCAGTGCTGAGGATAATGGAGTATCTCAACCTGCCCTTTCCACAGCTCGCCATCTTCCTCAACTTTGTCCCTCTGTGAGCTCCCTCCTCTGCTGCTCAGCCTAATTTGTGCATTTTATGTTTTGCGCTACAAATCAATCAATTCTACAACAAAAATGCGATTCCTTCCTACTGATTCTGTTGCTATAATTAGGTTCTTGAGGGACTTCGCTTACGATAATGTTGCGAACAACAGGTACTTCATGTTTGGCCGCTCGAAACAGAAGCATGTGAGATACTGTAATAGCTGCCATGAGATCTTGATACTTAGTTTATATGATTAGATATCATTAATTTGCATACATGATGTAACATGAACATCTGCAGTTGCGTAGTTTTAGTCATCTAAAAAAAAAACTAGCTCTATGCTCCTTGTAAGTGATAGCAATGAAGAGCGTACTAGCTACAAACTCTCTTCAAACTGTATTCTTGGTACCACCATGCCCTCAGTGGTTCCATGGGCATTCAGAATTGTAGCATTTGTTGGGGCAGTATGCTTCACCCAAGAAAGGTTAACGTTACTGAGATAGATGCCACGGCAATGTACACTTTGGCTGCATAACAATTTGATGGCTGCTTGCTCGGAGGATGTCCCTTGGATGTCAATAAATTTTGCATCGCTTATTGCCACACCACCAGGCTACAAAGACAGTAAAGTGTAGATACATTTCAGCCTTTGTTTTTGTCTTTCAGACGACAAATCTGAGTGATAAGCATGATAATGTTTTTAGTATGACTCACCTTTGTAGGACAATTTCCTTGTGGGCAGTAGAACTGGTCAATGAGAATAGGATACCGAACTTCTGTCATGTTGAGGCTAGCAAAAGGAATCCTTTGGCAAATCCCTTCCCTCCCTGCATTCATAGCTTCATGCATTAGAGGGCATGGCTCTGGCATGGCCAATGGTATGGAACAAGCATATCTGCAGAGTTTATGCAATGCAGCCATATTACGAGTTCATTAACACTTGAGTCTTAATTACCTGCCAGGATTTTATCCTCACACCATTCATTGTTCCAACAAAACTGCAATTAGTTACTGCAATTTGTTCCACCTTTGCTTTCTCAGATTGCAATTTTCCAAGGCTTCCCACACTACGTCAGATCAGAAATTGAGCTCAGTACATATATTACTAGAGAATAAGATGTTCGGTAATTAGTAGATGCTCTATTAGTGTATATGCATTCTTACCTGATACCATGACCAGGCCCGCATGTGATGTGAGTGACGGTAATATTTTTTTGTGTGTGATAGGATTGATACACAGTCATCACCTGCATTTTCCGAATGTCGCACATTATTCATTTGGTTGAGTGCTTATTATCAGTTCAGTTACATATATTGCAATGGTGTACTTGGTACACAAAGAAAGTGTTTCTTTACCGCTTTGGATAACACAGTTGGAGATGATGGTGCTGTTCGACGTTGACACAGCAATGCCATCTGTGTTGGGGCTATCAGCTGGCGCAGTGATGGAGACACTGTCCACGAGCCCCTTGTTGCACTGGTAAAGGGTCATATGCTTGTCTGCACTGTTCTTCAGACGTATTCTTCTGACCCATAGATTGTTACAAAAATGAGAAGGCCAGCAACTGATTCACATGAAACCAACGTCAGTACCACACCCGACTAGCTATTTTGAGACTAAATTAAAGGGTAAATTGTGTCTGCTTACAATAGGCCGGGTGTGGCATCTCTGTAAAAAAAATGATAAACAGATGAGATTATTCTCAAGGATCAGAGAGAGTGAGAAAACAAGATGAAGCTGAAGTGTACCTTTTTGTTATAGCAATCCCACCAGATGGCACCTTGGCCATCGATCTCGCCATTCCCATAAAACGTCAGGTTGTCGACGGCGTGGAAGGTCAGGAGGTTGGTTGGTTCAGTCCAAATGTGGTTTGGTGCTACAATATTGCCGTCCAGCTGCAGATTACAAGTTCAGCTGCTGTACTTTTATTTGCTGTTTGTAAAACATATGGATGCAGGCATGGGCGGATCCGAATAGTATGCCACGGCAAACCAGACCAATGTGCTAGAAAATATATGTAAATGCAAAGGAAAACAACGCCACTGATGCAGCAGACCAGCACTGTCAGGATTCGAATTGCAGCACCACTTCCCCTGGCAGCCCAATCACCGAATCACTGTAGCGCAATCTTGTCGAAACTTCAAACAAAATCAGCATACGCTGGATGGCATGCAGATGGCCCGACGCAAGACCAAGGATATTACTTTTTTAAAAAAAAACTTACGCATGACGCCAAGGCCAAGAAATTAATCTTCTTTTTCCTAAAAACAAAAAACTTGCCTACTTGAACTACTTATCATTATTTTGTGTATCAAGGGACCAGCGAGATGATCACTACTAGATCAGATATGGGTACGTTGGCATCCAATGAGCAGAAAATTTTCTTTGAAGTCGACGACGATAGATAACTTGGGATGGTTGTTACCCGTATGGTGATCGGTGACTTGCAGGGGCCCTGAAACGTGACCTCGCTCAACAAGAACGTCCTTCTTCCAGGATGACCATGATTGGCCTGTCCTCATCGCTGCACGCCGCTTGCCATGTCGCCAAGAATGCCTTTTGGCAGCGAAGACGACAGGACAGAGACGGAGATCAGAAAATACACGAAGCAATGCAATTTTTGGGTTTGTGCTGCTGTTACCTGCGAATCATCTGTCTTGCCGTCCGCAGCCGCATGGAAGTCGACGACGTTGTATTTCTGTTGGTGGCATTGTGCCGACCGAATAGCCAGTATAAGCAATATGACGAAGGTGTGCTTCACTGCAGTCATCTTCAAGGCCAAGCGCTATTGCGAATCTATTTACTCATCAGAGTATATATGGAGTACAATTACAATCAAAATAGAATGCTAAGAAAGGAAACTAATCAAACTAATGAAAACAAACTTACCATGTGAATAGCTTGCTGCCTTGGTGAGAACCTAACAAAAAAATCTAGCAAATTAGATTTGTTCCTCATGGGAAGAGAATTGATTTTATATATATAATAAGAGTTCATATAATAAAGTGATACATACGGACTCTTACACCACACGTTTCATAAACCACTCGTAATGGTTCCATTTTCTCCTGCTCTAAACAATTACCGTCGATTTGTCGTCGCATTAACGACGTCCGCAGAGGCGGCCGGTGGCCAGGCCATGCCAATCCAATAGTTGCCTGTCCAAATCACTTACGCCGCTGGCTGATAAATCCGTCGGTCGCTGCCTACCGCTTGCCCGACGGCAGCCGGCCTGGTAGGCACAATCCTTCCCCTGTGCTTGCTTTTTTTTTTTTGGAGACCACGCCGTTGCGTGTTTTTCATTAAGCAGAGAAAGGTCCAAACAAACAAATACAAAGCACGACGGTAAGCCAAGGTTACCGAAGATACCTACTTCTACTGGATTTAAAAGACAGAGCTACATGGCAACAGGTTTGCACTTGAGAGCGGAACAGCAAAGATAGAGGTGGAAAGCTAAACATGCGCCCAGGCCATGAGCTCGGCCAAATGCCGATTGCCCGCGGAGCACCAAGCGTCCGCCTCGGCCTTCATGCTTGCAGCAAGCTCAAGAGGGGCGGCTGACTGCCTGTCGAAGGTCCGCGCGATTCCTTTTCCTTCCATAGGCGCCATCCCACAAGGAAGAACAAGGAATCAAACCCTTTTCGAATCGCCTTGGGGATGCATTTGCGAATGCGGAGCCACCAGCTGATGAATCCTTCCTCAACCACAGCCACAACGGGAAGAAGGTGCAGTCTTGACAAAATTATGTGCCACACCTCCCTGGAGAATGTGCATCCCAGGAGGATATGGTCAATGGTCTCGGGAAGCTGGTCACAGAAGATGCATGAATTTGAATCCTGCAGCCCATGACGGCGGCGGCGGTCAGCCGTCCAACATCGCCCATGCAATGCCAGCCCAGAAGAAGAAACGAACTCTCGGTGGCGATGCGACCTTCCACAGCTGACGTGCTCCCAAAACCGGCGAAGATCCCAGAAACATGGCACCGTAAGCGGATGCCGCTGAGTAGGTTTTGCTCGCAGTAAGCATCCACTCGAAGGTGTCCGGCTGATCAGATAACTGTACCAACTCAAGCCGATCACACAGGTCGCCGAACTCCTCAATCATGGCGGTGGACAGCAGTCCGCCTGAAATGTGCCGCACCCACAGGTCATCTGTCAGAGCTTGAGCGACTGTAGTGCCCCAGTGCCTCCGTCGTACGGCCGCATAGACAGTTGGAGCAAGGAACCGAATATCCTGGCCGTCCAGCCAACGATCGGTCCAGAAAAATGTAGACTCGCCGTTGCCCACTGTGATTAGAGTAGCAGCCTGAAAGAGAGCCAACGCCTCCCCTGTGCTTGCTTTCTCAAATCACTTACGCCGCCGCCCATAACTTCAGGGCTGTTCGGCCGTCGCTCACTGCCGCCGGCCACGTGCCTGTGCTCCCGCCTGGCGACCTAAGAGAATCCGCGCCGACCATCGTGCCAGTCTCCATTGTGCCCCGCCATTAACTTGCCTCGAATCCTATACATCATTATTGTGTTTTTCATGCACCGTGATTATTTAAATGGTTTCATTAGGGAGAACAATCATTTATGCTATTGATAAAAATTAAGGTAACAATCCTATCGAGGTGCACACACTGTCTGGTTAGTGTTTGTTTGTATCCATCGTTGGAGAATTGAAACCTTTATGCTATTTAGCATGCACTACGATTATTTAAATGGCTTCGTTTGATATAACAAAATGAGCATACTAAATAGAATGACTATATTTATTTTTTTTTTTTTTTTTGAAATGACTATATTTATTTCTGTGTCGAGTGCCAAGAAATGCAGGCTGGTACTTGCAAACTACCAATTAGTTCTACATATGTCATAATGTTTTCCTTCTGCAGAGTTTTGGCTACACTATTAATGCACCAACATAAGGTTTTCACATTACTTGTAGTTCCAACATTGTGATTTTTTTCATGTAAACCAGCATAACATTTACACAATGAGTAACCATCATCATCATATAAGTAGCCAACACTTGGAGATGCTCACTTGCTTTAGAAAGAATAATGAATTAGATCATATAGTAAATTGGATCCGACATCCACCTTCATTGATCAGGTGGTGATAGGAATATTTTCGTTGTTTGTTAATTTGCACTGACCCAAATATTACCATAGCGTTAGCACGGGCAATATACTAGTATTATCTAGTATGGGCTCCAGAAAGAACAGAGGATGTTATTATATCTTAGTCATAGAAATCTAGGAGATTTAGTTACAAAAGTGTAAGGTCCTAAATGGCTAGAGGGGGATGAATAGCCTAATAAAAATTCTACAAACTGACTAGAGCAAACTTGTTAATAAAACAAATGGCGTAAAAGCGGTTGCTCTAGCTCTATTGGTTAGGCAAACCACCTATTTGCACAATTCTATTTGAACTATGCTCTCTAATCCACTCACAGGGCTATGTTGCTAATTTACTCATATATGAGAGCACTACACAACTACAAGAGCAACTAGCACTACACTGTCAACTAGAATCAACTAGACAACTACAAGTGACACAAGATAGATATGAAACAAAATAATAGCAACTATGAGAGGAGAGCTTGTTATACCCGACTCGTAGAGGCAATTAACCAATCACCGGGAGAGATATACAATCACTATCAATAAGATGAAGCCAATCACCAAAAGAGACAATGAACACGGTGATTTATTCACCCGGAGTTCGCTCATGCGAGTTACGTTTCCGATTGTGCCGACCAACACAAGGATGGTGCTCAACCTAGGCGGTGACACTTGCTACCTCCAAAGCCACCACCCTCAAGTGAGATACCCAATACACGAGCAATCCACTAGAGAAAATAACATCCAGATGGCACCTTGGCCATCGATCAGAGAGAGTGAGAAAACAAGTGCTACATGATGAAGCTGAAGTCTACCTTTTTGTTATAGCAATCCCATCAGATGGCACCTTGGCCATCGATCTCGCCATTCCCATGCAATGTCAGGTTGTCGACGGCGTGGAAGGTCAGGAGGTTGGTTGGTTCAGTCCAAATGTGGTTTGGTGCTACAAGCCTACAATATTGCCGTCCAGCTGCAGATTACAAGTTCAGCTGCTGTACTTCTTATTTGCTGTTTGCAAAACATATGGATGCAGGCATGGGCGGATCCGAATAGTATGCCACGGCAAACCCTGTGGACCGACTAATGTGCTAAAAACATACTCCTTCGGGATGGTATTAGAAGTCGTTTAGGATAGCGACACGGTCTCCAAAACACAACTTTGACCACTTATTATTATAAAAATATTTATGAAGATGTGATATATGTATACTTTTATCAAAGTATTTTTTAAGACAAATCTACTCATATAATTTTTACAATTACAAACTCAACAACTTAAAAGTTATCGATGATTTATATTCCCGATGTTTGACCCAAACCTTATCCAAAAACGACTTCTAATACCGTCGAGGGAGTATGTATAATTGCTTACGATGCTCCCAAATAATTGTGGACTGTTCATTTATTCGATCAAATGGTCACAATCATCTATTACCTCCTTAGAGGTAATATTATTTATTAAATTTTAATTTTATCAAATAGGGTAAATAAGGATTGTTTTTTAAAAAAATCTTATTTGTAAATTTTGTTGATGCATGCGTAATCTTTAAGTGATATTGTTAATCTTTTTTTATTTTATATTTTATAATTTTGTGCATGAACAAAAGGAGGCCGTGTAGATGCATAGACGGTACGTGACTTAATTTTGTTGGTAACAAAATTTTTGTGCATGTACGTGGGTCTCATCCACATGTTAGCTGGTTTGTAGATGCTAATTTAAAAACGTGTACCTGGTATATTCTCAGTACCTTTTAGCTTTGTACGTGACTTGGATAGGGTAAATAAAAAAAGAATGATATTGTTAGACTATTGTAATTATAGTATGAGTAATTATAGTAGTGAGTCATTGATTCAAGGCATGTACCCCTGTGTGGTTGTTTAAGAGCCACCCCGCCTCCTATGTAAACACGACATTGTCGTGGAATAGAATCAATCATTCCCACACTTTAATGGTATCACCGCTGTTACGATCCGCTACACTTCCATAACCTTGATCGTGCGCCATCGATCCGATCACGCGCCCCGCCGACCCGTCGCCTAGAGTGCCGGTGATCCCATCAGCCCACATGTTTTGTGGATTCCTCCGCCCTGGTTTTGTTTGCCGGCTCAACAAATCTCTATATGGTGCGAAGCGGGGCTCGCGTGCTTGGCGTGAACGATTTGCTTCTTATCTCATTTTCGCTTGGATTTGTTGAAGCAAAATCGGACACTTCTCTATTCATATATTGTCGAGGATTTTGAAACAGCCCTATTATTGCTATATGTGGATGATATTGTTCTCATTGTTTCCTCCGCTGGTCTTCTCGGGGCGATTATTGGGGCTCTTTAGCATGAGTTTGCCATGACGGATATGGGTCGCCTTCACCATTTTTTGGGTCTTTCGGTGGCACGATCCGCTTAGTGGGTTATTTCTTTCTCAGCGCCCGATTACGCGCGAGGATATTTTGGAGCGAGCCGGGATGAGTGAGTGCAAGCCATGCAGCACCCCGTTGATCTACACTCCAAATTATCTGCAGATGGACCTCCTGTTGGTGATGCTACTCAATACCGTAGTCTAGCAGGAGCCCTTAAGTACCTGACTTTCACCCATCCGGACATTGCCTTTGCAGTTCAGCAGATTTGCCTCTATATGCATGATCCCAGGGAGCCTCACCTTGCTGCTCAAGCGGATCCCTGCGATACTTGCAGGGCACCACCACGAGCTTAGGTTGACTATGCGCCGTTCCCCTCTTCCAGAGCGGGTTGTCTACACGGATGCCGACCGAGCTAGATGTCCCGACACTTTCGACGATCGACTTACGGCTATGCAAAGGTTCCTCGGAGACAACCCGGTGTCATGGTTCTCCAAGCGCCAAAGACACGTCTCACGCTCTAGCCCGAGGCTGAATATCGCGGCGCGGGCGAACGGCGCTGTCGGGGTTAAGCCACTTGGTTAAGACAGTTGCTCCTTGAGCTCTAGCACCCTCCTCGTCGTGCCACCTTGGTCTATTGTGACAACGCGGTGTTGTATATCTCTCCGGTAATCCTATGCAAGATCGGCGGACGAAGCATGTTGAGATCGATCTCCATTTTGTCCTGAGAAGGTCGCCCTGGTCACGTTCGAAGTTCTTCATGTCCCCACGACATCATAGTACGCCTATTATCTTCACCAAGAGCCTTCCCACCTCTTTGTTCCGGGAGTTTCGGTCCGGCGACCGTTAGCGATGCTCCCGATTAGACTGCGGGGAGTGTTAGACTATTGTAATTCAGTCCTTGATTCAAGGCATGTACGCCGTCGCGGTTGGCCAAGAGCCACCCCGGCCTCCTATGTAATCGACATTGTCATGGAATAGAATCATTCATTTCCACACTTTGAGATACTTACATATAGGAGTGGCAGTGAGTGGGGCGGCGTGGCGAGGGGCGGCCATCGCTGGCACGCATGCGCGAGTGCGAGGCCCGCGATGGAGGACTACACGCCTGCACGGCGAGCGAGGTGGCCGCCGTCGCCCCGACATGGGATGTGGCGGCGACGCCAGCACTTTGTGTTCAAATATGATCCGAATTTGTGTGCATGGTTTCAGCACGGGCACGCATGCGCGAATGCATGAGGCCATGATGGAGGACTATTTCGGTTTTCAAGGCCACAACTTTAACTTGATTTGTATAAAATAAGTGTAACATTTGTGTCTTTAAATAAATTTATTAAAAACTAGATTCAATGATTTTTCCAATGATACTAATTATATCTGATAAATATTAATATTTTTAATATATAATTTGTTAAACTTATTTTTCTAAAGCGCAGTCGACAAACATTTTGGGGACGAAGGAAGTACGCGCCTGCACGACGAGGAGTGGCATTCGCCGCTGACATGGGATGCGGCGAGCACGCGCCGCTATCTCAGAGGGCGGCACGACAAACGTGCGTGGCCGGCGTGGCGACCTCGCGGCCAGTGCTATGTGTACTGAAATATGATCCAAATTCTAACACGAGTCTTGTGGACACGCCTGTTGGTCCAGGGCTTGGCTTATGTCTATCAACGAATTGGTTTTCGTATTTGACTGCAGTCAATCCATCCTATAAATACATCTTCCAATCCGCACATGAAGATGGTGACGCTCATTGTATTCCGTGCGTTGTAAACTCTCAATATGGACTATTTGAGTATGTTTCTTTTTTACCGAAACAGTAGAAGAGACTTCTACTTATTTTTTTTTTCTATCGAATACAAGAATGATAATTATAGAGCTGAAATTACAAGGCATCATGCCCAAAAAGAAAAGAAGTAAACTATAACAAGTAGCTATCTCTCCAATCTCATAGGGATGATTCACGAGCCGGCACTATTTGACCATGTACGTGAAATCCCAGAAAACATGGGACCAAATTCTAGGCATCATCCCCCCTCCTTTCCGGACCCCCTGCCCCTCAATCCATGTGTCAAGTATACATGTTCATCGTGCCGAGTTCGTCGTGCCGGGCGCCGCTCGCAAAGGCGCGCCGGCGGCCCAAGGCACGGCCCGTGGGCAAATCGGGCCAGGCGCCTACCGAGACGGCGTGCCCCGCTGCGGCCGCCGCGCCACTCGGCCCGGCGCCGCCGCCGCCGGAGAGGCATGGAGATGAAGGCGCCGCGCCGCGCCGACGGAGGCATGCGTAAGGTGAGACGACGCCGCACCGCCGAGAGCTGGAGGAGGCCGGAGCCGGGCGGTTGCCACCGCGTGCTCACCCCGAGGTGACGATCGTCGGGAAGGCGGCAACGGCGTAGATCCGCCATCGTGAGGTAGCGGCCGCCACCAGGGACCGGCGTCCCGGCCTAGAAGTGCGGCGCTGAGGGGAGCGCGCGCGCTGCAGCACGCGGGTTAAAGGTCCCTTGTGGTTTTTGGTAATTGAGTGTCAACATTAGGTGAACTAATATGTGTG
>JADLZK010006742.1:0-25504 GCA_015847255.1 Hyparrhenia diplandra
TACGAAGACACAAGGAAAGCCACGCACCAAGACTAAGCCGGCGAGAAGAAGTGCTAGCGGGGAATCAACATATGCGACCCTCTTGGAACCCACATCCAAGAGGAGGAGAAAAGAACCTCGAGGAGGATTTGAAGAAAGAGCGCCGGAGCTTCTGCGGGTTTCACTTGCTTCGCGAAAAGATTGCAGAGAGATCAAGCTACAGAAGTTCAAAGCCTCCAAACCATTTCCAAAATACGATGGGAAAAGCGAGGCGGACAATGGCTGGCGGAGTCTACTCACAATCCATTGGTACATTTGTTTGGAGGAGATGTATGGCGCAAGCGTCTTCTTTTCCCATGGCCTAGAAGGCTCTACGGCGCCAATGGATTTCGACAAGATCGAGAGAGGGGCTCAATCGGAATCTTTGGGAAGACTTACTGAGAAAAGCGTGCATGCGCAGCCGCGAGGAATCATCACCCATCCCACAGCCACTCGAAATGTGAGTTGAAAAGCTTCAGCGCGAAGCGGAGAATCTCTACGAGATTACTACGAGAGATTTGGGGAGATGAGGGTCCCAAGTACATGACATCAGCTGAAAGAGAGAAGTGATAGACGCCTTAGCCGGCAATGGAGTTTTCTCAAGATGGCGGTTCTTAGATTTCTACAAAGAACAACTTCGAGGAGGACTAACTTGAGCGGTTCAGAAGCTGCTCGTAGAAGATGATCGGGCTGAAGAAAAAGAACTGCGAGATACGCTTTCGAGGAAAGAGAAAGAACTTCGGAAGCCCGAAGAAAAGATCAGAGCAACTCTCAGCGGCAAAGAGGCGAGGACGGGAACTTAATGCATCGCGCCAATGGCGGGAGAAATCAAAAGAAACGCTTACAAGCAGAGGTTCAACAGCAACAACAATGGCGGCAGAGCGAGAGAAGCAGCATCAAGCTAGAAGATCTACCACATGCACACTACTTGCACCACGGAGCTCCGCTGCAGCTCGGAAGTGCACCACATTCCGGGAGAGTACAAAGGGAGGAAACAACTCTACTCGGAAGAAAACAATCAGAGAAAGCGAGAGAGAGAAGCCATTGAGGAGCCAAAAGGCGGGGATTTACTGAGTAGCAGCGAGATCCTTGAAGCGATCGCATTCTGCAGGTACTGGATCAAAGAGCGAAAGAGAACAAAACAAGCTAGCGCAGATCCAATGCATGGCCGGCGAGAACCCACTTGTTACCGCGCTACCTCAATTGGTCCCAATATCCAATTCGGTTCACCAAAAGGAGGATCAATGGACCCAAGAAGTGTATTGGGCATGCAGCGGCCGCATATCGCTGGTGCTTTAGAGAACCCACAATTCTTGGGAGTGGCCAGATTACGAGGTATTGATCGGCCGGGAGGCACAGATTAAACATCATATTCTCGGAAACATGCGATGGTTAAGATGGGACTGCGACCTCTCCGGACTTACTCGGCTCCCTTCGAGCGCACTCCTTTCTATGGAATAGTACCGGGCCCGAGCAGCCATACCGGTTAGACAAGTCACCTTACCCGGTTACATTTTGGATCTCCATCAAACTCGGGGGACGGCAGCATCAAGTTTGATAGCAGATCTCGAGTCACCATACCACGCCATTATGGGAAGACACGCTTGTGAATCTGAGGATCACAAAGAACTCTACGAGTTGTGCAGGGAGGGTTCTATCAAGCACGACCTAAACAACTCGAGAGGCAATGGAAACATAACTTACGGTGACTTCACATTGTAACAAGATAGAACACTAGTCGAGGGTTACCTTGTAAAAAGGGGTTTGGAGTGTTCGGTTCCTCTCTACGGACAACCCTCTACGTATCCGACCCCAAGGCATTGCGAGTTCCTTGGCCTTGGACTATAAAAGGCGGCCAAAAGGAACACCTGCAGAAGAGGGAAGGATACGCACATATGTTAGCCGGTCTGCGACATATTTTAACGTCAACATTCTACCAATAAGGGAATTGAAACTATACCTACTACTACACACATATACATTTATTATTGACATAATTCCCTTGTAGTACCAAAATAATGTTTTGCGAGTTTATATAAAAACCAAGTGGAAAATGCAAAAGGCGCCTCCACGAAGCGCATTCACGAGAACTATCAAGCCCAAAGGGAGAAAAGTCCATAAAATATCAATATATCAACACAAGCCCAAAGAGGTTGAGGCAGGAGTCAACATGAAATGATAAACGGGCGCGGGACTTCAAGTTCAATATTTTTAGGCATAACTTTCTCATCTGAAATCGGTTCAGCGAGCGCGAATACTCGAAAGCGAAGCTAACTCAAGGGCCCGTGCACGTGCAAAGTTTCAGCCCAAGCGGACAAATTCTTGGTTCGCGCGCACCCTCCGGAGGCCAAATCAGCCCATCTTCGTCACAGCGGCCCATCACCGACACGAAAAGAAAAGTTTGGGGCGGTGTTTGCTTGCCTAGAAAGCAGTGCGGGATTAGTACCAAATGAAAACTTAGCCAAAGAGGATCCCATGGTGAAAGTCCTATAAATAGATGGGCACTCCCTCACTTGTAACACACACCACACAATGTAGCCCTCTCTTCTTCTTCTTCTTCTTCCCTCTCCCTTTTCTTCTTCTTCTTTCTTCTTCTCCTTTCTTCTTCTTCTTGTTCTTCTTCTTCTTCCTTCTTCTTCTTCTTCTTCCTCTTTTTCTTCTTCTTTTAGTTTTGTACTTAGGAGGAGTTGGGCAAAAAGAAATAAAGGGAGACAAGACATTTTGGAGCTATTCGGTATGAGCAATTTAGAGTTCTTCATCTTGTTCTTGTTCTCTACTTATCAATATAGTCATGTTCTTGAATTAAGAGCAAAGTTCTTGTGATATAATCTTGGTTGAAGAACTAGTCTATAGTTCCTATATCATGATCTTGTCTTATAGAACCGTGCTTAGTCTATCATACATACATGTTTAGACCAAAGAGCTAGATCGATATAATGAGTTCTACCTAGAGTTAGCCTTGTTTGATGTTGGGTTGCGGGATTGATAGTCGTTCCTTGAGGTGATTGCTACGGTAGAAGGACCCAGGGGACGAGGTAAAAGCCTTGATAACTGCCCTTGAGTAATAATCACTAGTGTAGGCGTGGTGTCTGGGCTAGGGTTGCCTATCTTTTTGTGGCGCATCCACGGTTGAGGGTAAGGCGGCTTGGTCGTTAAAGCCTTGTAAAGTCCCTTGAAATCCCCCGCGTTGGTCTTGTGCCTTGATTGCTAGTGCCGGACAACATTCTTTGAAGTGGGCGGTGCCCGAAATAGTCGGCGAGGGAGACCAGCTTTCTTGAATTGGAATCTCTAACAGTTGAACATGTATTGTAACTGCTATCTTGACATGACTATCTAGGATATACGCTCCATATTAGATTTATTCTTTTATTCATTCTTTTATATTTATCCTTGAATTGGCTCGAGTGTGTGTCAAGTTATCCTACTACCTATTTTATTTTACCCCTATTATGAGCATTGGTCTATTATACATTCGTGTCATCTTGACCATGTCGAAGTAGAGACTTTTACACCATGCCTTCCTTTGGAAAAAAATATAAATAACGATACCACGAATACTTAGGGTGAAATGCTACAATGATAGATCGAGGTAGCGCTTTACTTGAGATGAATATCTTGTTTAGCAAGGTCTATCCGTTGGCGTTCCATTCGGATCACCGACATGGTAGTTTTACTTGGGAATATCAGGCGCATTTAGCGCCGTTATTAGAGATGGGTTCTAAACCTGTTTCTAGTATTGATTGCGCTTAAAAATGCAACAACACTCTGAGACACAAGCGCGGATTCACGACCAAAGCGTTGTAAACTCCACGGCGATTCTCGGCTAACCCCATCAATCAAAAAGCGAGGCTCCGCCCGGCCCCGGGCGTAAAGGTCATTACACGATCCTTGATCGAGGCGGGCTGATATAAAACCCGCTCTCCATGTGTTGCGCAACAAACGCCGGGCTCGAGGTTCGTCGAGGCCCGAACAAACTGCCAGTTCACCCGTGGCAGCTCTCGGTCGTAAAACATCGGCGGTAGCGCGCCCGGTAGAGCTCTCGTCGAATTTCAGCACGAGTTCGGCGGACCCACGACATCATGAGTACATCGGCGGAAGGCGATCATCTGCGGTTCGCATGGGCTTGCGAGATCGGCGGCAACCTGATGAAACTCGAAGCTGCACCATCAAGATTCGAGACCGAGAACCAAAACTCGTCATCCAGCAAGCCGGCGATTGCGAAGCCGCCTCGAAGGCGGAGAACAAACTCGAAGCTTGCCCAGGGAACCAACACGGAAGGGCCCAAACCCGAAACCGGCTCGGGAAGGTAGACAACCCGGGGCTCGGTGCAGACTGGAAGCAACTCAAAGTGCGACTCCGACTCCGGCTTGGATAAGGAAGCTACTCCAACTTCGGAAACTTTTTCAACCAATACCTTTCAACTTCGGAGAAAGGAGGCAAGTTCGGATATAACCACGGACACCCAGTCAGTTACCTTGTCAATTTCCCTCGAGGATTGCGCAGCGCAGCACATGCGTATTGAGGGCGCGAGGACTACTCGACGAGAAGATTGGAGATTTCGCTTTAGAGGCGGCATAAAGAGAGCTCATATTGACAAGAACGGAAGAGTGCATCATCCAGCGGCCAGAACCCTCAACGAGGCCGATCGTCAACTACTTGAGGGACAAACGGGGAGGCCCATCATCACAAGGTCCATCGAGGCGGGAAGAGGTGGCGACCTAAAGCTACAGCTGCAAAAGAAGTCTTCATGGTGGCTACAGCTCACACTCGCTTAACCGTCGAGAAGGCCTCCGATATCAGGTCAGCGGCGAAGGCCTATCCAACATCTCGGCGGACGAAAAAGAACCCTCGTGGCGAAGGAGACACCAACGTCAAGAAAGGCTAGAAGAAACAAAATTTGAAGGGAGGGCCTTGAGGTGGGCGAATCTGGCGCATGCAAGCTACGAACAAAATATCAAAGCCGATCTACCGCGAATCACGAGGCTGAAATCTGAAAAGAAGTTGAGGACGATCAGAGGGGCAACCGGGAGAGACTACAAGGGTTGATTTACGCTTCTGAGACTGAATGAGGAAAGACTCATCAAGGAGGCCTGCGAGGAAGGCCATCCGAGAGAAGGCCGAGGACATCGCATTCAAGGCAGCGGCTCTCATATTCAAGAAGTCGACCTAACGTCTTTTGAAGAGAAATTTGGGGAGGGCCAAAGGTTCAACAACTCAGGCCACCTCGGAGGGACAGCGGAGACGTGCCGAGAACCCCCAAGAAGGAAAGCCCAGCGCCAAGCCCAACCCGGCGAGGAAGAAGTCATGAGAATCAACATATTGACCTGCTGAAACCCATCCAAGAGGAGGAAGAACCTCGGGAGGATTTGAAGAAAAAATTAACGGAAAGCTTCTGACAAGGTTCCTTAGCCGCCCGAAAGATTGCAAGAAGTCAAGCTACCCCAAAGTTCAAACCTTCAAACCACTCGGCTCAGTGATGGGAAAATAGAGCCCGAGACAATGGCTCGAGAGTCTACTCACAATCCATTAGCTAGCTGGAAGAGATGATGGCGCCAAAGGCCGTTTTTCTTTCCCATGGCCCTAGAGGCTCTACCGCTCCAATGGTTCGACAAAGATTAAAGAGGGGGCTCAATCACGTCTTTGTGAAGACTTGCGAGAGAAAGCATTCTGTAGCAACTTCGCAGGTATCATCACCCATCCTATTACTCAGGCTGAGTTGAAAAGCCTCAAGCAGAAGCCAGGAGAATCCCTGAGAGATTACTACCGAAGATTTGGAGAGATGAGATCCCAAGTGCATGACATCACCGAGAGGGAAGTGATAGACGCCTTGACAGCGGGATTTCCTCAAGATGATGGCGGTTCTCAGATTTCTACAAAGACAACCCGAGGAGACGAATGAAAGTAGTTCAAAAACTGTTGTTGAAGATGATCGGGCTGAAGAAAGAGGTAGAGATCATTTTCGAGAGAAAAGAACTCAGAGGCCCAGAAGAAAGATGAGAACAACACTCAACGCGGCAAAAAGCGAGGACCAGACAATACTGTCGCAATGGCGGAGAAGTCGAAGAAACCTTACAAACAGAGGTTCAACAACAACAACAATGGCGACAGGAACAGAAGCAATATCAAGCTAGAAGACCTACCCTGCATCTACCACCACGGAGCTCCGCTGCGCTCGAAATTGCACACCACTTTCAGGGAAAAGTACAAGGGAGGAAACAACTCTGCTCTGAAACAAACCCATCCACAACAGAAGAAGCCATCGAAGGAGTCAAAAAGGCGGGGGATTTTGAAAAGCAACGAGATCGCGGGCGTCATATTCTCCTAGAATTTTGGGTCAAGAGCAAGAACCAAAGACAAACTAGCCTTTCCGATCAATCATAGCGGCCGGAACCCGCAGTGCCGCACTACCTCAATTGGTCCCAATATCCGATTAGTTCACGGGGAGGATCAATGGACAAAAGTGTGGAGCAGCGCCAGCCTATATCCTTTGGTGCTAGAACCCACAATAGCCGGGGTAACAGTCACCAAGGTGTTGATCGATGGAGGAGCCGGATTGAACATCATATTCTCCGAAACACTGGACAAGATGGGACTGGACCTCTCTGGGCTTATCGCCCCCTCGAAACACTCCTTTCTATGGAATAGTGCCGGACGAGCAGCTATACCGGTTGGACAAGTCACCTTGCAGTCATTTGGATCTCCAACAAATTACACGGACAGTACATCAAGTTCGAAGTGGCGGATCTCGAGTCACCGTACCACGCCATCATGGGAGAGCCTGCTATTGCAAAGTTCATGGCTATTCCACACTACCCGTATGCTTCTACTAAAGATGCAGGCACCTTTTGGGGTTCTTTCCATCAAGGGGACCTTAAGAAAGCTTTTTTTGAGTGTGGCGTTCAAGCCGTGGAAATGCGCAAAACAAGGCAGGGAGCTCTTGGAAAAATGAACTCAACCAAATGGCAGAGGATACAAACCCGGAAAAGAACTTGAGATACGGCCAAAGAAGCAAGCAATTCTGGTTTCCACCAGGAAGGCGGCGTCAAGCATTCATCTACAACGAGGGCGATCCATCCAAGACGGCGATCATCAATTGCCCACCTTTCTCCAAAATTGGAATTGGCTCTCACGGCTTCCTAAGGCAACACAAAGATATATTTGCTGGAAACAGCGGACATGCACAGCGTACCAATTTGGGTGAGCACAAATTGACATCAATATGGGATCCAAACCCATCAAGCAAAGACTAAGGAGGTTTTTCACAGAAAGAAGGGAGGTCATCAAAAAGGAATTGCAAAAGCGCTGCGCGAGGGTTCATCGAGAGAAATCACCATCCTGGTAGCTAGCCAACCCGGGTTCAGTCGGAGAAAGAAAAACACCTCCGACTGGCGAATGTGTGTGGACTGAGACCTGAACAAGCATTGCCCAAAGGATCCGTTCGGGCTTCAAGGATTGACCAAATAGTGGGCCTTACCGGCGGGATCGGCTCTACTATCATTCTTGGATTGCTACTCGAGGATATCACGGATTGCACTAAAGAAAGAAGATCGAGCAAGACCTCTTTCATCACCCCCCAGCCCGGTGCCCTGCTACAAAACAATGTCCTTCCGGATTGAAGAACGCCCCGGGCAACGTATCAAAGCGATACAAACTTGTTTTGGAAAAGCGGATTGGCAAAAATGCCGAAGCTTACGTGATGACGTGCATTGGTGGTAAAGACTAGAAAACCCGAAACTCTAATTCAAGATCTGGAAGAGACTTTCAAGAACCTCAACAAGTGGAAAGTGGAAGCTCAACCCAACAAAATCGTCTTTGGGTACCTTCGGGACAGCTCTTGGGATTCTTGGTCAACGGAGGCATTGAAGCCGGCACCAAGCAGATCAAGGCCATCAATGAGATGACACAACCCCGAAGTGTCAAGGACGTCCGAAGCTCATAGGGTGCATGGCGGCACTCAGCAGATTCATATCAAGCTTGGAGAAAGGGCTGCCCTTCTTCAAGTGATCAAGACAAAAGGAATTCAAATGGATGGAAGAGGTGACAAAGCGTTTGAAGAACTCAAGCAGTACCTTACATGACCCAGTCTAACACCTCAAAGGATCAAGAAGAACTACTGCTATACATAGCAGCAACAAAAGTCTGATCGTCGGCCTCTGCAATCATCGTGGAAAGAAAGAGCCAACAACCCAACAAGGTCCAGAGGCCGGTTTACTACGTGAGCGAGGTTCTATCTGAGTCAAGGCTCGGTACCCTCACGTGCAAAACTACTCTACACCATCCGATCACATCAGGAAGCTACGACACTACTTCGACAGTAACAAGATAACGATTGGTAGCCCGACTCACCCAAGGCGATATCACGAGGCGAGAGATTCCAGCGAGGCCCGAATATCAAAATGGGCGGTGAAACTTCGACACTGAATCTAGAAGTTCACCCAAGAAGAGCAATCAAATCCCAGGCGCTACTCGAAGGCACTATGACAAAAGCACACGTCAAAAACTCAACCCCAGGAGTATCAAGTACTCAAAGAAATAAAAAACGGAAGGCAAGCACAAAAGCACTTTTCGGCCCATAGGAAAGGACCATATATCGTCAAAAGATGCTGGGACCAAGGAACCTACAAGTTGATGACAATGCAAGGAGAAGAAATCGAAACTCTTGGCACATAAACCAGCTCGAGAAGGTTCTATCCATAATCGAGGAGGAACTCAAGGGCAGAGAAAGAGACGGAAGCATAACAACAACTCTCCGATACTTCAAGAAGAAAGAAGATCAAGCCGAGAAGAACTCTGGACCATCCAAGAGGTCACAAAATACGTGACCACCAGGGCGCTTCAACAAAAACAAGCTGCCCACGGTGATGCGCATGCCTCCTACGGGAGAAGAACAAAAAACTGAAATTGGCGCCATAGAAAGAAGTCGACCAAAAGAGGCAAACCCGACCACTAGAGCAGGAGGTCAAAATTCCAGAGGGTGGGAACCACTTGCTTGAAGTCCCTAACTCTGGAATAGCGTCCACACCTTAAATCCTAGCGGAAGATCGTGAACTTTGACTCTTGAAAAAGAAGGGCGTTAGGATCGGCCGTCTAGGTCGCGAAACCATCGAGGTCGAGAGAAAGTGTCACTATGTCCAATGACGGCGGACGGCCTTCCGAATCGGGGCGTGAAGCGGTGTAGTGTTGTGAAATAAAGAAACCCATCGTCTCACACAAGTCTCTCGAGAAAGTAGAGCAGCCCAAACGGACAAGGTGGATTGTAGTGTTATGAAATAGGAACAACCATCTTGACCTTAGATCCGCGGTGCATAAATGAGCCGGACTGAGAACCTTCAAGGGGCGTCATGCGATAGTCCACTGGACTGCATGGGAGAGCCCTAGCCCAAAAGGCAACCCCAAGTTAGAACAACTCTTTCGGGAGCTCGAGTCCACCAAAATACACTAGCAAGTTCAAGAAAGAACAAATGCTAGAGGGCCTAAAAAGGAGAAACCTAACGGACTGGAGTAACCCTCGAACAATCGTGACAAGTCTCAGAAGAAGACACAAGTCACATGCGAGAGAAAGCCCCGGCAAAGCGGGGGGACGCCCCAAGCGACCATCAACAAGTACGGCAAAGGCAGGCTGATTCTTGAGAAAGAACAACTCTGAAGATCAGAGCAAGACTCTAGCACCTTCAGCAAGTGAAGACCGAGGAGCAAGACTCACAACTACTCTCGGCAAGCCCACGAGAAAAGGCAAGCCGAATCTTGGAAGAACAACCCTGAAGACCGGGGTAAGACTCCACAACTACTCTCGGCAAGCCCACGAGAAAGGATGAGCTGAAAATTCAGAAGCACAACTACGAAGACCGGGGAGCAAGCCTCTACAACTATTATCGACAAATCTCACGAGCGAAAGGAAAGTGATACTCGGAAAAAGAAGAACTACGGAATTCAAGAACAAACCTCAATCATCATGACAAGTCTCAGAAGAGAAGGCAGAAGTCATTTGTCGGAAAACAATCGACAAACCAGAGCTACACTCCTCATAAAGATCTCAACCGGAGTCTGAAAAGGCGGGTTGAAACTCCGGGAAAAGCGATGCGGATCTCGGAGGAGCACCCGGGACTATCACCAGTAAGTCTCTACAGAAATAGGCAAGCTGATCCCTTCGAAGGAAAGAACTCTGAAGCAATGATGCAAAGCTCCAACATACTACGGCAAGACGTGAGCGGACTAGCCCGACCGTCAAGGAGGCAACCCAAAGGCGCACAAGGACAGAAACTCGCTACCCTCAGTGGATCTACAAGAAGACAAGCTGACCCGGTCGGGAGAGCAACCCTGGCAACTCGAAGCAAGACTTCAACACTAAGGGAGCGACAAAGTCTGAGAAGGCAAAATTTGGATCATCATCGGAACAAAGGCTGATGTCACTCACGAGGGGACCGCATAAACAACTCGCCAGCGAACCTACATAAAAGGACATAAGAGCCGGAAGCCTAAGGGGAAGAACTCTAAAGGCGCAATCACATCAAGTCATCAAAGAAGAAGAACTCGAGGAAGACAACAACAATGACAAAGCGAGAGGACAAAAGCGCAACAAGTCTACACAAAGGCAGAGCAGGAGATACTTAAAACCACGAAGGCGGACACAAGCAAGAGTATTCAAGGCCTACAACCAACAGGCCAGCAGCAAAAGAATTGTTTTACAAGACGGATGAAGCCGTCACGGAGGCACTCGAGGCCGCATCAAAGTCGGCGCATCACCCTCGGGAAGATCAAGGTCTATGGTATCGGCAAAAGAGTGGTAACGGCCAGCATCTACCTCGGGCGCTCCTCCTCCATTATCTTGAGGTGCTCGTCGGAAGCAAACCCATCCACAACAACGGTGATGGCGGTCCAGGCACAAGATGATGAAAATAGAAGCGAGCTCTTCCTGCAGGCCTCGGTGGCGTCTCAGGCAAAGAATCGGAAGCGGCAGGGAACACGGAGAAAGTCCCTCCCGGGACACGCCGTGATCTTCAGGAAGGCGAATAACCTCAGCGAGGGGATACGGCTCGCCAAAGGGTCGGGAGAACTTCACGCGAGCGCGGAAGAAGCATCCTACTCCCGCTGACTCGGTAGACAACTTCGGTGATGGTAGCCGCTGACCGAGTTAGTCACCGAAGCCCGACGACAACAAAACAAGACAAGTCGAGAAAAGAGGCCTCAGCGAAGCAAAAAAGCAGAGATCAAAGAAAATATATGACATACCCTCAACTTACGAGTGACCTTGGCATAGGACTCAGTCAAACCATCGCGGTGGCACGGGAGTCACGGAGGCTGAGCAAGAAAGGTCTCGCTCAACTCCACGAAGACGGACAACCAGCCCGCAAGGTATCACACTCTTGAGCGGGGAGGAAGACATGGAGATCGCACAAAGACTACAATAAAAACAACAAGTTAGGGATCGAGGATGCTCCTCAAAAAGGAGAGTATCAAGAGAAACTCAGCGCGTACCTGGAACTGTTTGTCAAAAGCAGAGAGAGCACCGAAGTACTTGCGGAACGCCTCGACGCAGGCCGACAACCCGAAGCAAGATCAAAGCTCGATACAACCGAGAGGAGTGCGCAAGGGCGCCCGGATCTAAGAGAGAAGGATGAGGGAGGACCCGACAACTCCACAACGGGGAGACCGAAGAAGAAGGCGGCCCACCGGCATGACGTTCAGGAAGAACTTCGGAGGAGTCATCTCAGAGAACTCACGGAAGGACGAGGCTGCATAACAACCCCGGCGACATAAAGAATCCTCAAAAATCAACAAGGAGAAAGAACTTTCGCAACAAGAGTACTCACGAAAGTGAGACCGGGACGAGAAGGCAAAGCCGGCAGAAGAAGGGGGCTTCACATCACTTGACCACAACAGGAACCTGGCCGGAAGCCAGGGGAGGGTCCAACACGAGGGAGGCGACAAGCGCAAACAAACACTGGTAAGACTACAAGATCAAAAAGAACCCGGTAATTCAAGATTCAAGGAACTCATGGATTAGGGCAAGGGGATCCACTTGCTCCTCGGCATGCTCAAAAAAAGCAAGCCCATCGAAAAAACAGGAGAAATAGGTGGAAACATATAGAAAAAGAGTTGACCAGGAAGATCACCCCTCACCTATAAGAATATTACTGTGGGCTCAGGCAAAAAGCATGAGAAAGCGAAGAGTGAGTCTCTTGGGAATCATAATAGCGGCGAGAGCAGTGGGCTCTTCAACCGAGGAGCGCTCCGTAAACTGCGACCTATAAAGAACAAATACCCGTGGATGCGGAGTAAAGGGAACATCTTTGAAGCACCCCCAATACGATGTCGGGAAAGGTGAGACTCACACAGGAGCAGAGAGCGCGGCGGGCATCGCGGCACCGGTCACCACTTGACCTCGGAGTAGTTCCGGCCAAGATCTTTGAAAAAGGAGGAAGGAAGTCGAAAAGAACCACTGAACAGGCGGATACAACACAAAAGAAAGCAAAAGAACTCATAGAAGCGAGGAGGGTTGTCGTGAGTATTCAACAGCCGAATCGGGTCATCAACACATCCTTCAGCAAGAGCGAAGGGACACCATCGGCTCCTCCTCAGGCAATTCAGAGGCATCACCGCCAACACGAGAGAGGGATCCTGGGGCGAGTACTCGAAGCCAAGCGTCTCCCTCGGCATCAAAGGTTGAACTCGGCGACGAAGAGGCGGCGATTCCGGCTGCGAGGCCACCTGCTTCAAGATCTTAGCGATTGACAAGTTCGGCAACCTCGGACTCATCGGGAGAGTCAACCTTGATTCTCGGGGTCAACGAGGACTCATCAGTCATGATCCATCAAAGCGGGAGGAGGATTGTTCACATAAAACCACCGAACGCCCGGCCCGGAAATAGAATCGGGGGCTCATACTCAAAGCACCCTTTCGACCCAGCGGGCTGGATGGGGCATCAAGAGAGGAAAGGTCGCCTCCATGACCGTAGGCGGAAGAAATAGCGAAAAGAGCTTCAAAGAAGGAGGGATGCTATATAGAAGGTCTCACAGGCATGAACAAAGATGGAAAAGAAGAAGAACCATTGGGGGCAAGATGAGAAAGAGCAATCGAATAGGACTGCGAGAAACTCATGGAAAGAAATCCGAAGCAGGCAAAACAAAGACCGGCACGGACAAAAGGAGAAAAAGGACAACCTCAAGAGGGGTCGGGAGGCGCGAGGAAGGCGATGGCGGTGGGAGCCTCAGCCCTAAGAGACTGCGAGGAGGGAGAAGCCGGTGCCGCTCAAGATCCTCAAGGTCTCCGGCATTGATGGAGGACTCGGCCAAACCTTCATGGCCGCCTCAGCTTCAAGGAACCATCTCCCGCCTTCCCCTTCGTGCTCTTGGAGGAAGAGCTCTTCACCATGATGAAGAGAGCAGAGGCAGCGAAGGCAGCGACGAGAGAACTCGAGACCGCAATGGCGCGGGGAGCTTGATGCGGCGCAAGGTTAGGAGCAAGAAAAGATTGCTAATCGCACGACATAAATGACAGGCGGAGGAAAAAACGGCCATATCAAGTATTTATGGAGAGGATTTTTCCCACCGTTCTGAGAATAAAACTCTACGCAGCGGGGCCTTTACAACTTCAAAAATTAATTTAAAGTGACAACGACACTCCTTTTTATCGAGAATAGTGCAACAGACTGACACAACGGTCGAAAACCGCGAGAAGGAAAACAACCCTTCAAACAACACCCGACAAGCGGTCACGGAAAAACATCGGAGGCGCAGTTAAAGAACAAAGACAAGTCGATCAAACCCGCCAAAGAAGACAAAAAAGAACCACGGCGTTCGTCGCAGCGGCCCAGCGAAGCAATAATGCATGGAAAAAAAAGCGGTCAAAATCGGGTAAGGCGAAGAACCTCTAAGAGCTCCATCTGCGAAAAAGAGCCCTTAGGCAGCTCGGGGCTTCTACGGGGATACCGGGGCAAGATTTTTAAAGAACTTCGAAGACGGAGGGGAAAAGAACTCCACGAGAACCTTCCGGCTCTTTGTGCCCAAAAACTAAGAAGCTCGGGGGCTACACCCTACGGGTGCACTTTTCAACAAAGTGCACACCGTGCGAAAACGATAAGAACCGCGTCAAGGGCCACCAGAAAGAACGGAGGACAACTCTCAAGACTCAAAACCTGAGATACTCGGGGACTAAGCGAACAGGGCTCTCCTTTCAAAGAAAGAAGAGCCCCGACAACGGAGAGAACTGAAGACGGAGGAGAAGACTCAAAGACCTTCCGGCTCTTTGTGCCCAAAAAGCAAGCTCGGGGCTACACCCTACGGGTGCACTTTTTCAAAATTGCACTCCGTAAGATGATCTTGAAGACCATATCAAGGCCTCACAGAGAAGAGCAAGACAACCCTCAAGGCTCGACGAGATGCTGGGGAGCTTGTGGATACGAGGATCACCAAAAGAACTCTACGGGAGTTGTGCAGCAGGGGGTTCCTATCAAGCACGGCCACAAACAACTCTCAAGGCAATGGAAAGCATAGCTACGGTGACTTCTGTTGTAAATAGGATAGAACACTAGTCGGGTTACCTTGTAAAGGGTTTGGGTGTTCGGTTCCTCTATGGACAACCCTCTACGTATCCGACTAGAATCATAAGCGAGGTTCCTTGGCCTTGGACTATAAAAGGCGGCCAAAGGAACACCTCGTAGAAAGGAGGCAGTACGAGCATTACAGAACACAAGCTTGGCGACGACCAAGCGCTGTAAAGCCTGACGGCCGATTCTCGGCTAACCCATCAATCAAAAAGCAGGGCTCACGCCATTTGGGCGTAAAGGTCTTTTACTCGATCCTTGATCGAGGGCCGAACTGATATAAAAAACCCGCTCTCCATGTCGAAATTTGCGCAACAAACGCGGACTCCAGGTTCGTCGAGGCCCAGACAAACTGCCAGTTCACCCCGTGGCAGGCTCTCGGTCGTAAACATAAAACCTTGCTATTGCAAAAGGATTCATGGATATTCCACACTACCATTATCTTCTACTAAAGAATCTGGGCACCTTTTGGGGTTCTTTCCATCAAAGGGAGACCTCAAGAAAGCTTTCGAGTGTGACATTACAAGCCGTAGAAATTGCAAAACAAGACAGGGGGAGCTCTTGGAGAAAAAGGAACTCAACCGGATGGCGAGAGGATACAAACCCGGAAGAACTGAGATCTTAGGCCAAGAAGCAAGCAATTACGATTCCACCAGGAAGGCCAACGTCAAACACATTGATCTACAAACGGGCGATCCATCCAGGCGGTGATCATCAGCGCCCACCTATCTCCAAAATAGGAATTCGCGCTCACCCGGCTTCCTAAGGCAACACAAAGATATATTTGCACGGGAAACGGCCCAGACATGCTGGCGTACCAAGGGAGGCTGGGCGCACAAGGTAACATCAATATGGGATCCAAACCCATCAAGCAAAAGACTAAGAAAGGTTTTCACCAAAAAGAAAAGCCATCAAAAAAAAAGGAGATTGTAAAATTACTTCTTGGCAAGTTCATCAAAGAAATCCTACATCACTGGCTAGCCAACCCGGTTCTGGTTCAAAGAAAAACACCTCGGATTGGCGAATGTGTGTGGATTACACAGATCTGGACAAGCATTACCCCAAGGACCCCTTCGGGCTGCAAAGGATTGACAAATAGTGGACTCCGCAATTTTGGATCCAGCCCTACTATCATTCTTGGATTGCTACTCGAGGATATCACGGTGCTTGAAGAAAGATCGATCAGAGCAAGACCTCTTTCATCACCCCGCTCGGTGCCCTACTGCTACAAAACAATGTCCTTCGGATTGAAGAACGGCTGAACAGCATTATCAAGCGATACAGACTTGTTTGGGAGAGCAGATTGGCAAAATGCCAGGCGGCGTAGGCGGCGTGGTGGTGAAGACTAGAGAACCGAAACTCTGATTCAAGATCTGGAAGAGACTTTCAAGAACCTCAACAAGTGGAAGTGCAAGCTCAACCCAACAAAATCGTCTTTGGAGTACCTTCGGGACAACTCTTGGGATTCTTAGTCAGCATGAAGGCATTGAAGCCAGCACCAAAGCGGATCAAAGGCCATCAGCGAGATGACACAACCCCAGAAGTGTCAAGGGCGTCGAGCTCACAGAATTGCATGGCGGCCTCAACAAATTCATATCAAGCTTGGAGAGAAAGGGCTACCCTTCTTCAAACTTATCAAGACAAAAGGAGAATTCAAATGGGCAGAGGAAGTGACAAAGCGTTTGAAGAACTCAAGCGTTACCTTACAACAGCTCGGTCCTAACACCTCAAAAGGATCAAGAAGAACTACTGCTATACATAAGCAACAAATGCGGTGGTCAGCTCAGCAATCATCATGGAAAGAAGAGCCCGAGCAACCCAACAAGGTCTAAAGGCCAGTTTACTACGTGGCGAGGTTCTCCCGGAGTCCAAGGCTCGGTACCCTCACGTACAAAAACTACTCTACACCATACTGATCACATCAAGGAAGCTACGACACTACTTCGACAGTCACAAGATAACAGTGGTAACTGACTCACCACTGGGTGACATCTGAGGAACAGAGATTCAACAGGCCGAATATCAAAATGGGCAGTGGAACTCGGAGCACTGAATCTAGAGTTCACCCCAAGAAGAGCAATCAAATCCAGGCGCTACGGATTTCATAGCGAGAATGGGACGGGCTCCAACAACCCATATCCGGCGACATCAAGAAACATTGGAACATGTACTTGATGGATCGTTGAAGCTAGGGGCAAGGAGCCGGGATTTTATTCATATCTCAGAGAAGGAAGACAACTCAAGTACGTGCTGCAGATCATGTGGCAAGCTACAAACAATGAGGCCGGTATGAAGCACTCATCCATGGCCTCAAGATAGCAAGAACTCTGGGAATCAAGAGACTACAAGTATCACGGCGACTCAGCGGTTGTCATCAATCAAGTCAAAATTTGGGACTGCACAAAGGACAATATGGGCCTCTATTGCGCAGAAGTACGCAAGGCTGGAAAAAAAAGAACTTCAAGGCCTTGAGATCCTACATGTGCTCGGAGATGCGAGCGTGGCGCGAGCGATGCTAGCCAAACTTCGGATCTGCGCAGAGCCCAAGTCCACGGGGAGTATTCGTCGAAGAACTCTCGAAACCATCCATCAAGAGAAACCAGAAGAATACAACATGGAGCAATCGGCCCTAAACGGAGTAATGATAATCTCTCTCGGTCGAAGAACAACTCCACTGGATCGAAGACATCATAAACTTCATCAAGAACAAGACACTACCCGAAGACAAAAGCTGAAGCAACCAGGATCTTGAGAAGAAGCAAGAACTACGTGCTCATCAAAAGACAAGTTTTATAAAAGAGCAGCATCATGAGTACTACTCAAATGCATAAGCTGCGAGGAAGGAAAAGGATATCCTCAAGAAATCCACTCTGGATCTTTGTGGGAACCACGCGTCAAAACCCTCGTGGGAAAAGCATTGAGAACAGGATACTCTTGCCCTTGACCCTCAAAGGCCTTGAGAAGAACTCGTCGAGGAAAATGCAAAAGGATGCGGATGTTCGCAAGACAAAGCGCGTAATGCCCGGACACACAATCTGATCTGCATACCACCATCATGGCCTTTCTCATGCTGGGGACTGGATCAAGTCGGACCACTCAAGAGAGCCAAGGGGAGGATATGAGTACATCTCGTCGCCATCGACAAATTCACTAAGTGGATAGAATACAAGTCATTGGTCACCTTGAACTCAACCAAAGCCGGTCGAGTTCATCAAGAGATCATGCACGATTTGGGATGCCGCGGGATCATCGACCTCGGATCACCGTTCCAGCAGCGGAATTCGAAGATTGGGCACAAGATTGTGGCATGCGGATGACTACGCATCCGTAGCACACCCTCAGGCTAACGGACAAGTCGAAAGAGCAAACGGACTCATCCTTGCCGGACTAAAGCCAAGACTTTATGAAGAACTCAAAGACTACGGAGCCAAATGGATAGAAGAACTCCCAAAAGTTGTTTTGGGGCCTAAGAACTCAAATCAGCCGAACAACGGGCTACTCACCCTTCTTCACGACCTATGGATGAAGCCGTCCTACCAGCAGACCTCATATGGAGCTCTCCAAGGATCGAGCAATTTGAAGAAGGAGAAGGAGAACAAACAAGAAGACTAGAAATCGACTGTGCAGAAGAAGTGAGCAAACATACCATCCTCTAGAGCAAAAGATATACGCAAGGACTCGAGGAAAGGCACTATGACAAAACACCGTCCAGAAAACTCAACCCGAGGGAGATCAAGTACTCAAGAGAAATCAAAAGGCGGAAGGCAAGCACAAACTGCTCGGCCATGGGAAGGACCATATATCGTCAAAGAATTACTGGGACGGGAACCTACAAAGTTGATGACAATGCAAGGAGAAGAAATCGAAACTCTTGGCACATAAACCAGCTCGGAAAGGTTCTATCCCATAATCGAGGAGGGACACAAGGCAACAGAAGAGAAGGAATGCAATAATAACTCTCTGATGCTTCAAAGAAGAAAGAAAGATCAAGCCTGAGAAGAACTCTGGACCATCCAAAGAGGTCACAAAATACAGCGACCACGGGCACCTCAACAAAAACAAGCTGCCCATAGTGAAGGCTACATGCCTCCTATGGGAGAAGAACAAAACAGCTCGAATTGGCACTTCAAGAAAAGTCGACCAAAGAGGGCAAACCGACCACCAGAACGGAGGTCAAAATTCCAAGGGTGGAACCACGAAGTCCTAGCTCTGGAATAGCGTCCACACCTTAAATCCTAGCGGAAGATCGTGAACCGACTCTTGAAAAAAGAGGGCGTTGGGATCGGCCCGTCTAGGTCGCTTGAGAAAACCATCGAGGGTCGAGAGAAAGTGCCACTATGTCCAATGGCGGCGGACGGCCTTTCGAATCGGGCGTGAAGCGGTGTAGTGTTGTGAAATAAAACCCATCGTCTCACACAAGTCTCTCGAAAGCGGACCCAAACCAAAGGAGCAAGGTGGATTGTAGTGTTATGAAATAGGAACCCAACCATCTTGACCTTCAGTCCTTGATGCACTTAAATGGGCGGGACGAGAACCCTTCAAGGGGCGTCATGCGATAGTCTTTGGAGGCGCATGGGAGACCCCTAGCCTAAAAAGGCAACCCAGGTTAGAACAACTCTTTCAAAGGCTCGACTCCACCAAAATACACTAGCAAGTTCAAGAAAGGACAAATGCTAGAGGGCCTAAAGGAGAAACCCTAATGGCACAGGTAACCCTCAGAACAATCGTGACAAGTCTCGGGGAAAAAGGCGCAAGTCACATGCGAAGAGAAAACAACCACAGCAAAAGCGAGGGGGCCCCAACAACCATCTGCAAGTCTACGGCAAAGGCGAGGCTGATTCTTGAAAAAACAACAACTGAAGATCACCTTCAGCAAGACTCCAGGCCAACAACCATGCGAAGCAAGTCTCGGCAAAAAGGCAAAGACCAAGATTCTTGAGCAAAAAACAACAAACAGCCACGAAGATCAAGAGCAAAGACTCCACCAACAACCATCAGAAGGGAGAGCACCCGGCAAGGCAGGCTGATTCTTCCGGCAAAAGAACAACTCACGAAGACCAGGGAGCAAGACTCTATCACAACTACTCGGCAAAATCTACGAGAAAAAGACTAAGCTGAATCTTGAGAAGAACAATCTGAGCGAAAACCACGAAGACCGAGGCAAGACTCTACAACAACCATCGGCAAGTCTACGGCAAAACGAGGCTGATTCTTGAAAAGAACAACCTCGAAGACCGGGGAGCAAGCCTCTACAACTATTATCGGCAAATCTCTGAGAAAAAGGCAATGATACTCGAAAAAAGAACTGCGGAATTCAAGAACAAGCCTCAATCATCATGACAAGTCTCGAGAAAGAAAGCGAAGTAATTTGTCAGAAGAAAACAATCTGACAACCCAGAGCAAGGCTACGCAAATATCTCAACCAAGCCTGAGAAAAGGCGGGTTGACACTCCGAGAAAAGGCGATACTGGATCGGGGAGAACCGGGACTATCACCGGCCAAGTCTGAAGAACTAGGCAGCTGATCCTTCAGAAAAAGAACTACGAAGCACTGATGCAAAGCTCAACATACTACGGCAAGACCTATGAAGCAGACTAGTCAACACGTCAAAGGAGAAACAACCCAAAAGACGCTACAAGGACAAAGAACCTCACGCTACCCTCAGCCGATCTACAAAAGAAGACAAGGCCCGGCCCGGTCGGGGGGAACAACCACAGCAGCTCGAAGCAAGCCTTCAACACTATGAGCAGCAAAGTCTGAAAGGCAAAAATTTGGGTCATCAGCGGAACAACGTTGATGTCACTATGAGGGCTGCAAACAACTCATCACGAACCTACAAAAGGGACATAAGAGCCGAAAGCCTAAGGAGGAAGAACTCTAAAAGGCGCAATCACATCAAATCATCGAATAGAAGAACTCGGAAGACAACGGCAATGACAAGCGAGAGGACAAAAAGCGCAGCAAATTACGCGAAAGCGGTCGAGTCATACAAAAAGTACAAGTACAAAATGGATAAAGGGGCCAATCTCTTTATTCAACATCTTGAAGATTACAAGATACATGGAAACAACTCCCTACAAGATAAACGAAGACTTCGGATGCACGGGGAGCCCAACAAAACTCCCAGCGTACAAGATACAAAGAAGATCAGGGGGACTATAACCCTAAAAAAGTACAATACTGCGGCGAGAAAGAATCCGGCATCAACGGCGAAGAAGATGGGCCTTCGGACTGTATCCCGAACCCAAGAGCACGAATATCAACAACCAGGCTACTTCGAAGTCAAGACCCTTGCGCCCAAGTCCATAAACACACAGGCTCGAAGAATCCCGGCGGCAGCGCGAATAAGCCCCAAGATCAAGATACGACACGGCGAAGAAAGAACCCTCTGAGGAAGGCTCCGGAGTTCACCATGTCGCGGCTTGGGATGAAAAAAGAGCCCAGAAGAGTGCTCAACTCACAAAAGTAGAAGGAAGCGCCTCCAATGAGCACCATCTTCAGCAATTCCTCAAAAAGGCACAACCTTCCTCGAAGGCGGCGGCGACCAATGCGGTTGGAAAAGCCGGCATATGTCTACCCAAGTAGCAGAAAGGTACACAAAAGAGGATCGAGGAAGGGCATCGGGAAAGAACCCTACGACCCCACCAAGAAAAAAAAACAGAGGAGAGAGATCATCTTAGGTCACAAGACATCCGCACTCACCCCTCAAACTTTCGTTGTGGGGCTGCTGCGGGAATAGCCTGCCCACTATTTTCGATCACAAGACATCCCTCACTCCCACGGAAGAACCTAGAAAGGCTAAATAAGGCAGCTGGGGGCTGATCCAACTCACTCAAAAGGCACGCCATGGATCCAGCTTCAGAACAAAACTTTTTTTTCTATGAGAAAAGGAGGCATCTAGATGAAGAAGAAGCGGAGAAGAAGAAAAATACTCTGGATCCTCACCAAAGCAAAATGAGGCATATTTATAGGCGAAACTAGCACGCCTATGGACCAAGTCCACGCGGCGAGCAACCACCAAAACGGCGGTCACCTCAAATCACCGCGAAGGAATTTATGACAATGAGCTGCCATGCAGCTGGCGTTTCGAAAAAGCGGCGCGATAAAAGCTCACTGTGACTCCCGTGACTGCACGGAAAAAAAGAAACAGTCAAAAAAATCCCAGGTAAGGCGAAGAACCTCTAAGAGCTCCATCTGCGAAAAGAGCCCTTAGGCGCTCGGGGCTGCAGGGATACCCGGAGCAAGATTTTTTAAAGTGCTCGGCGGCCGAGAAAACTTCGAAGGCGGAGAGAAGAACTCAAAAAGACCTTCCAGCTCTTTGTGCCAAAAAGCAAGCTCGGGGGGCTACACCCTACGGGTGCACTTTTCAGCAAAGTGCACACCGTTTGAAGAGCGACAGGACCGCGTCAAGACCGCACCCAGGCCGGACGGCTCTCGTAACTTCGGACACTGAGATACTCGGGGGGGGGCTAAGCGGGCAAAAGCTCTCCCTAGGAAGAAAGAAAAGAGCGACTGACGGCGAAGAACTCAAAGACGGAGAAAAAGAAGAACTCAAAGACCTTCCAGCTCTCTGTGCCAAAAAGCAAGCTCGGGGGCTACCCTACAGGTGTACTTTTTCAAAATTGCACTCCGTAAAAGATGATCTTGAAGACCATATCAGGCCTCACGAGAAAGAGCAAGACAACCCTCAAGACTCGGCAGGATGCTCGGGGAGCTTGTGGATCTGGGATCACCAAAGAACTCTAGGAGGTTATGCAGCGGGGTTCTATCAAACTGCTGACCCTGAGCAACTCGAGGAAGGCAATGGAGGCTAGCTACGGTGAAACCTGTTGTAATAGGATAGAACACTAGTCGGATTTACCTTATAAAGGGTTGGGTGTTCGGTTCCTCTACGGGGACGACCCTCTCGTATCCGACTAGGATGCGTAGCGAGTTCCTTGGCTCCTTGGACTATAAAAAGGCGGCCAAGGAACACCTCGTAAAGGAGAGCATGATCATACAGAACACAAGCTTAGCTACGACCAAGTCTTTGTAAGCTTCACGACCCGATTCTCGGCTAACCCCCATCAATCAAAAAGCAGGGCTCACGCCGATTTGGGCGTAAAGGTCTTTACTCGATCCTTGATCGAGGGCCCAAAGCCAGATATAAAAACCCCGCTCTCCATGTCGAGCTGCGCAACAAACCGCCCGGGCTCCGGGTTCGTCGAGGCCGAACAAAGCTGCCCGGTTCTCCCCGTGGCGGGGGCTCTCGGTCAGTAAAACATCGACAACCCCACGGATGGTTGTGGTAGCCCCGAGTGGTGGCAGCCACGATGGTCGACGTATTCCCACCGCGTTCGGGTTGGTGTTTGTAGGACCTTGTCGGACCTTCCTAGCCCCCTTCTCATCCCTTTTCGTGGTTAGTGCTCCGATGTCGAGGCGTTATGGTATGATTGCTATCATAGAACCTAAGTAATAGAGAAGTACCAGGAACCTTAATCTCTTTGACCTCTTTGCTTAGTTTAATTATTCTTTTGTCATCTTAGGTAGGTTATTATTTTTATGCTTTGGATATTTACTTATCTTTTAACAAATTACCTCTCTCACTATAGTCAGTGGTTTGCTAAGTTAGTGGATGCATGATTGTGACTTATTAAAATTTTAGCCAAAGCTTCCTGTGGATACGATACTCTAGAATACTCATCCTTAGAAAAGCTACAATGGTGTTCTGAGCGCTTGCAGAATCCTTTCATATTCCTTTTAGCACATAACAAATGCCAACAAGCTTTTTGGCGCCGCTGTCGGGAAGCAATTGGCCTAAAGATTCTAATAATGATCATGATGTCTGCTAATTTAGTATATCACTAGCTTTAGTAGGATTTTCTTTGTTCTTGTTGGAGTTGTGGAATAGACAGGACAAAAGATGTCGTTACGACCTTCCGACAAGATTCCACAAGATAAGGAAAGAAGTAAGATTGAAGAACCTAGGGTGCCTCGATCATTCAAGATTCATCACCGTTGGAACCCTCGCTATCTCAAAGGTATGTATTTAAAAATATATTATTCTAAACCATGTATAGATTAAAGAAGAAGTCGCCGTCACAAGAATTCAATGTACACATCTCATGTGACGTACATAGAAAAGCTGCACATCATGCAGTAAGTATGATCAATAAAGGTGAGAAAGTCTTGCTCATGGACTATAAATTGATTGAGTAGTTACCATTTAATTTCCTGCATTGCATTACATGTTTACTTTATCAATTCATGCATTCACTCCACTTAGTTTATGTTTTTCTCATAGTAGATCCATTGCATGTTTAGTTCATTGACTCCATCCATGTTTGCATCTATCCTCACCATGATCATGCTCTTTCATCTCTAGTTGGAGTAAATCTCTTTAGTGTTTTCATGCTACCTTCGTTTACTAAAGCATGTTTTTGCTTTGGCTCCATGGGTACTTTCAAAGGCTTTTTAAATTAAGCGTGGTGCTTAGGTTAAATAGTCTTCCTTAATTAAATTAGACATGGAGTCTAGTTTGGCTATTGAACTAAGAATTGCTATGCGTATACATTGGTTATTGTATTGACTAACCCATGCGAGAGAACTATCAAAATCCAATTTGGGTAAGTTAAGAGATGAACTTCGGATCGGAGATGAAGCAAGGTATCTGATGAACTCCAACCTTGTGCAAAAGACACGGCTCATCATTGATGGAAGAATTGTGAGTATCAAATCATTACAGCATTATCTTTGCTACAAGTTACCTTTGCCTTGACCCACATGCTAGAGTGCAGCCACAAACAAAATGAGTTATAAGACTTGATAAATAAAAATGCTGTGCTAAGAGTAAACAAAGAACCACCTTTTCATTAGCATAAAATTGGATGATATGAACCTTGGACAACAACCCCTGCTTCAACCATGTCGTATATTCCTCGGGTATGTGTCCACTAACATTTTACAGGAAAAAGTCTATGCTATGTCCATTCGATGAAGAAGAATTCCATACAATACGATCACGAAAAAGTAATCACTCTAAAGAAGTGGATGGACAAAGCTACAGGCCATAAGAACATCAAAGACAGGTAAGTGAATATAACTCACATATTTATATACAACTTTTTGTCTTATGTTCTAAAAGAAAAAGAAAAATAAATATATCTCTCGAGCACATGATGGCTCATAGTAACATGTTCCTAGGACAAGTTCCCTTCGGGTATTCTTTTGTCACTAATCTTGCGAGAAACAAAGGATGAACAACGCCTAAGGACATGGTGATTGCAACACACGATTAGGGTCGGTCCAAAGATTCACACTTAAAGTGTCGAGTGATCAGGAAGGCTCAAGCATGGGGGAGGAAGGTCGAGTCCTCTAAGGATCATCCGACATTACTCTTCCTCCTCTCAAGCTTCCATCACTCCGACATGCTGGTTTGCAATCCCTCTATTCACTATCCTAGCCTGCTGCCACAAACAACTCCCTGAAGGCAATGGAAGCTATAGCTACGGTGACTTACATTTGTAAACTAGGATAGAACACTAGTCGGGTTACCTTGTTTAGAGTTCGGTGTTCGGTTCCTCTACGGACGACCCTCTCTCGTATCCGACTAGGATCGTAGCGAAGTTCCTTGGCTCCTTGGACTATAAAAAGGCGGCCAAGGAACACCTCGTAAAGGAGAGCATGATCATACGAGAACACAAGCTTGGCTACGACCAAGTCTGTAAGCTTCACGACCGATTCTCGGCTAACCCCATCAATCAAAAACAGGGCTCACGCCCGACTGGACGTAAAGGTCTTTACTCGATCCTTGATCGAGGGCCCAAACCAGATAAAAACCCCGCTCTCCATGTCGCTTTGCGCAACAAACACGCCGGGCTCCAGGTTCGTCGAGGCCGAACAAAGCTGCCCGGTTCTCTCCCAGTGGCGGGCTCTCGGTCGTAAAAACATCGACAACCCCACGGA
>JADLZK010006743.1:0-195000 GCA_015847255.1 Hyparrhenia diplandra
AGGTGAAAGATTGCAAGATCCGTTATACAATGGGCATCAAGCGAGTCCGGGGAACTCGACTAATGCCTCAGGAACGGGTTGTGGAGCCGAAAGCGGCAGCCTAAAGTTGTCACCATCCTAATATTCAAGAAGAGGAAGCAGAGACACCATAGTGATATGGTCCTAATCAAAAAAACAAGAAAATATATTAATTCATGCAAAATAACACAAAAAAAAAGATTGAAACATGTCTAACTAATACATGATCTAATATAAACATTAGCTCACCGTTTCAACATTGAAATTCCTTCCACTCATTTAGGGAGGGACAGACAGGACGCTCATTAGCAACAACCATATCTTGTATATCCACAACGGCGTATAACACTAGCTTTACGGACCTCACTCCACCAAATGGATATGATTTAGCCTCTCTCAACCCGGACAAGACATTAGCGTAGATGTAGGGAAAAGGTCGCCTCATTTTAGGATCTTGAACAAAATTTCCAAAATCATCCTCATCCTCTAACAATCTAAATGAAGGAACACTAGGATTTGTTAAAATTATGCAAAGAGCTTTCTTCTAAGAGGATCCAAAGATACTTTTGGATGATCAACTTGAAGACTTGTACCACCACTATTGACACCATCATTACCATTTCCAACACGACTCGGTGGGGATCTACCAACTTGTATAGATGATCTATCTCGAGGCTTGGGAGACACATTAGCACCACTTGAAGATTGAGATGCATTCGTTCTCCTTTGACCTTTTTGTACCCGGCACTTGCATCTGGAAATCAAAATATAGGAACAAATTAAAAAATCATGAAACAACATCAAACCTTGTTCAATGAGTTGCATCATATGAACTACCATAATTACAACATGTTCTGAAACCAATTGCAACATTCTTACATCTCCATAAATTATGAATTGTTGAAAAAAAAACATGACAACAAACTAATTCAATTGCAAAATGACAACAAGAAAAAAACAAGGAAGAAGTAAGGTACACCGTGAGCCATCCGAAGAAACTAATTCAATTATTTGGAAGGACGCATTCCCTTTGTGCTTCTCATTTGTTTTTGGTCTCTTAGGAAGTTTGTACTACACATTCTTCAACATCGACAGGGTTGTCACCGAGCTCCAATTCAGGAAATGGAATGCATTCCACTAGGCCGTGTAGACTGCTTATTTGTCTTGGCTGAAACCATCTGAAACATTGCACATTTCAAACACCATAATTGAAGAAAATCAAAAGCGTAATTTCTTTGGTAAATAGAGTGTAAAAAGAAATAAAAATACTAACCATTCTCAGGCTCGGCAGAGCTACGCATGTTTATCAAAATGTTGATGACCGGCAACACGAGTAGAAACTCTTTCAGCAAAGTTCATCCGGTTCACTTATTTTTTTGTTGGCGAAAACAGGATCATAAGGTATTTTAATTATTCAAATCACAACCAATACCACCACCACTTCAAAGGACACACTAGGATTGCTTTTATTGCACCCTTCTCCCGCAAGGGACAAACCAAAATAAGTTGAGGTTTGTGCCATTAATTTAAAAAGCTTAGATTCTATAGAACTAGTACACAAGATATTAAATAAACCAAATATAGAGAACAAATGCATGCACAAACCAAATTAATAAAATTCATCTACCATGATGACGGCACCGACTAATTAATCACCGGTAATTGCAACAACTTTTCCTTTGGTTGCGGAGTCTGAGGCAAGGCTTGTTAATAAAATTGCATCCCAAATTGAATTTGCAACATCCGAGTCGACAATTGCAACAATATACTATAACCAATTGCAACACGTAACAAAGATGTTCAAGTCAATTTTTTTAGGTTGCTAAACTAGTACCGTATCATAAGGCAAACCAAAACAATAAAAGAAAATTCATGTACAAGTAATCAACTACGGCTACTACGTGATATGATCTCGGTCTTCAAAGAATAAAAATTGTCCCTTACTTGGTCCATCATACTTCCCATCGACTCGATTATCTACGTGGCGAGAAGATTCTCTTTCATCAAGATTAGCACCATCAACATTTTTTAGCAAAGTGAAGGTCAACACCACCAAAGAATAAGCAATATCGACTTCTTGGTTCGTTCGGTAAAGTAAGAAAGAACAGCAATATCAACTTCTTGGTTCGTTGCGGTGGCGGAAATGTTGAATAATAACACTATTTCGGCGGCACCATCAACATTGACTTCATTAAGCTATTAACTATGCTGAAGGCAAATGGGGCTTCAAATTCATCGAAAACCAACAACACCTTCATCAACACCATGTCTTGGGATTCCGGTGCACAAAGATTACTATCGACCTCAACATTTGCATCGGCGCCACCATGTACTACATAAGCCGCATGCATGTATGAGAACATCTTGGCAACAAGAGTATCGGGACATGTATACCCAAGTCTAGAATGGTGCTCTTTGAAAATCTTAGACATACATTCGGGTCTGTAATGTAGTATCATATTAAAAAGTAAGAATCATATATAACTCATGATACAATAATTCTCATAAACATACTAGATAAGAAACATACTTCTTTAGGATGAAATGACAATGTTTATCCATAGTATCTCTAAAATGCACACAAACATCTTCAACGACATACTTTTCTCCATAAAAGCTGTCTCCTCCAAAGATTTGATCTACACAATGGACATCCAAAAATAAAACTTCGTGGAAAGCCTTTTTAACTTCTTATATCAGCATAGACAATGGACAACCAACTCACACCTGGTCTCTTTCCATAAGTGTTGCGAGACACACGATCATATGAATGTCTTGCTTAATCATGGAGCCCTTCCAACAATGAATCCTAGGCATGTCCACGTGTACCGATGAGGTCCTCCAAAAGTGTAGGAAATCAAGGTAGTAACCCTACATATATCAAATACAAAGTCATCAATAATACATTTTGCATGAATACATTTAAAGAACTAAATGCGGACCAAAAAAACACTTGAAAAAGAAGACTTACAAACAATAAAATATGCGCAACCACCAATAACACCCGACCCTTTTTCCTGTAGTTTCTTATAGAAGACAACATCCAATCATAAACAAACTTGGACCAATTCCATTCGGGTCACCTTAGATAAATCAAGCGGTGCACCTAGATAGCATGGGCTGGGATAACTATCCGAATTAGCACATAGAAAAGTGGACAAGGCAACCACCATAAAAGTATCGAAAAAATTATCATCGACAATGTGTCTCTCCCAACAACTTATCGATGAAATCCTTGATCAAAGGGAGAGAGGTAACACTAATTTTATCAAGAAAGTCCGTCTTCATGGAATCGGTATACTTCTCCTTGATGTCATCACCTCAATGGGAATCCCTAAAAATAAATCAACGGTGACAACGGGTTCAAGCGGAATCACCTTGCCTCCAACAATTAGATCCCCACAACCGATATCTACATGATCGCAATCCATTGAACAAACCCTTTTCGAGCCAAAAGCGACCATCAAACTCCAATAAAATTCCAAATCCACGATCTATAATAATCTTCTTCTTGCGCTCATCTAACATCGCTATTATCTTCTTTGCAAAGAAGAGGCTATTGAAGCAAACTACACGGTCTCTCTCGATCCGAGGGACTGCTGCATTAGTTGATTTTACGTTCAACTCTACTCTGCAGAACACCTCCGCTAGTCGCAAAAAACACAAACAACATTGTCGACTCTAATTGCAACATTACGTGGCCGATTATTGCAAAAGATTAAGTTAACGTAATTGCAACGTGTTTATAGGAACGAGGCCAAGGCAAGGGATCCAAGAAATGATTATCTAAACAACCTATTGACAATTTATCTTGGGAAGTGGATACAGATCCAAATACAAGGGTTGTTAGAAACAACAAAAAATAATAATTAACAACTAGAGTTACCATTTCACAATTCGCGGAGCACGAACGTCTTCGATTACCAATGTTGTCGACCAATACTCGAGAACCGAGTTTAAAAAAAAAAAAATAATAAAAATGAGCTACTGGTTCAATTACAAAAAAATGTAAAACAAATTGATATAAGTTTGAGAACATACACTAGATAGTGCTTTCGCACATGCTTGAAAGCATTAACCATCTCAAACAACATTGACGATGTATTGCTAGCATGTCTCGGACTCTAACAAAGGCAACAAAAAATATATCGAGTAAAATCAAAAAGGGTGCCTCAAAACCAATAACCATCTCGGTAACAACATAAATAGGAGTAGTATCAAACCTCGCCATCATTGGAAGAGTAGGACTCATCATCCTCTTCCAATTTGATTGCATCAGGACTTATATTCATCAGTATCACCATTTTGAAGAAGCGGCGGCCTCGAAACATAAACACCATCCATGCCTAAATTTTTTGAAAACAAATATTACTCGTAAAAGACATTATACTGAAGTGAAATATCTTGGACAATATACATACAATTACTTGCCTAAACTATATAGTATTATAAATTGTAAACAAATTGCAACTAGGACAACCTAGTTCTAATTGCAACAAGGAATATTATAAATTGCAACAGTTATTGGCATCTAGTTACAACAAATCTATTAGAGCACAACCTCTACTAACATCCAAAGCACACGATTGCACTATATCTAAACTATATCTCTACTAACATTAGAGCACATAATTAATGCATGGTGCAGAGGAGAATAAAAGTTAAGCTCTTGACATAAACTATATCCTAAACTATACAGTAGTTTAGCTACTAGGACAAGCAATTGACATCAAAGTTGAGATGAGCAACAAGTTAACATAAAGTAAAAAGGCCGGGTCTAACCAATTGCAACAACAATTCATAGAAGCAGTTACAAACTAACAAGCGAGATCACATGCAAAATCATGACAAGTAAATGCAAGCAAAACAGGCCCATCATGCAATGAGGAGGAGCACAAATGCCGAGAGAGGAAGCGGCCGAGCGCAGCCTTGTGGCGTGGAAGGCTAAGGGGGGGCGCCGCGACGGGCGGCGACGGCGACGATGAAGACCGCGTGGCAGAGCACTGCAGCGCTCGAGCGGGCGCGCGGGCGCCGTAGGGGAGGAGGGCGAGGCGGTGACGCGAGGAGGTCGCGAGAATAGGGGAGCCCACGGCAATTCGATGGGGCGGGGGCGGCATGGGCGGGAAGCGGAAGGAGGGGTCGCTGAGAGAGACGCCACGGCGACGCGGCTACGGAGCGAGGCGGAGGCGGGAACAACTCACCGGCTATGCCGCAGGAGGTCGACGCGAGGGGCGAGTAAACCCGGCGAGCGGCGACCGGCCGAGAAGAATCGTCGACGACGGCGCGCAACCGCCTTCCCTCACTTCCGCGACACCGCGCAGAGCACCCCAACGAAACCCCGAGGTTGGGGGCGAATCACTCGCCGCAGCCGAGAAGAGCGCGAAGGGGCGGCCAATCGACCCCTCGCCAGCGAGCACTACTTGACGGCGAGCGGGACGAGGCACCCCCTACACGCACTAGTTGACACGTGGGCCGCCCCGGTCAAGTCGGGTTGGGCAGCGCCGAGGGCCGAATGGACACCAATTGCAACTTCTCATGGCGTCCGATTGCAACGCCTTCTATGGAACAATTACAAAACAATTAAACAAGAAAAAACGCGGCAAAAACGGCAAAAAAACAACTCACATCGAGGCCCGGCCCGGACACAAATTGCAACTTCTAATGATGTGGATTGCAACTCCTGCTATAAGTTGTATGTAACAATTACAAAAAAAAAAATTGAACATGTGCACGTCGATAAGTTGCAACATACTAAATGAATTAATGACATAATTACAACAAGATAGTCAATCAATTGCAACATGATACTTAATACAATTGCAACATCACGGGGAAAGCGGCAAAGGCAAGGGTCGACGGAGAAGATAAAAACACTTGAGTGCCCGAATTTTGCAATATTGGAGTGGCGAAGTGCAACAGGAGAGTAACAAAAAATGCAACAAGATTGCACAAAACAAGGAATTGCAACACTAACAACATATATATATATATATATACATATATATATATATATATATATATATATATATATCATATCACGCTAACAATATATACACAAACACTTGGATCTCACCAAAAAGGGGAGTATCAATTTACAAGACATTTGTGGACACAATTCCTAGTTACAACTTCATAAAAGAAAGAAGCCTAAACTTCATCATTCAAATGGCTTCCAATCGGGCTTCCTTCCACCAACTCTATAAAGATCAAACTCGTCGGGTAGCGTTGCTTGGTTCAGCATATGGAACATCGGTAATGCAACATCTCGATCCGGTATATCATGCCCTTAAAGCGCAAAATAAAAAAAAATATCATTTCAAACTGTTCAAACAAAAGAATAGACAAAGAAGAAAATCTACAACAAAAAGAGGATAACAAAGAGAAACTTTCTTGGATTCATCTCACACTTGACCTCATTGCCAGTCATAATATTCCATATATTTCCAAACAAAAAACATGCAATCATGTGACCCAAACTATTTTGGAGCGGCGGGCAATGCCTTACGCCAATTGCCAAAATCGGGGAAACTTTTGCCTTGCATACCTTTGAATGCGGCACTTAAGAAAGGCATCATCTTCATAATAGGATCATGAGGAAACCGGGATTTGTATCCGCCCACTCATAGTCAATTGAATCCAAAGATATCGATGTCGCGTTGATGGATGAGGTTGATGCAATAAACAAAATAATGGCTGCCATCGGCGACGGGGACAAAAAGCGCATGAATAATTGATTGTGAGGTTGCAATATCATATACGGTAATGCCTTAATTGCAACCCGATTAAATTATCAATTATAAGACAATAGTGACACAATTTGCAACATGGGAGCATGAAAAAAAAAATGCTACTAACCGGCTTAGCCTTGTGAAAGTCGATTATCTTTGCTCAAGTTCAAACGCATAAGATGGTTACATAAGCGACGGAATAATTTAGTCTCGTTTTTTTATCTTCTTCATAGATGCTCACAACATCCTTCAACGAAACCCTGCATGGGGAAAACAATATACAAAGATTTTATTAACAAAAAAAAAAAACATGTGATGTTGACAATATCGCACACCAATTCCAAACATGCAAAGCTCAGCGAATTGCAATAAATTGCACAATTAACGTTTGCAACATGCATAGCTATCCCAATTGCAACAATAAAAAACTAACAAAGCGGTAGTGCTATATGGATCATGTTTAGGTTTTCAAGATGCTTAGGTTGTCTTGATTATAATTTGAGGGGGCCGTAAGACACAAAAATGCAAATTCCAACATAGTCACCACAAAAAAAAATGCATCATGTTGATGGCCACAATTGCAAAAGCTAGTGCTATATGGATGATGTTGAAATTTTAAAAAAAATTACGAGTAGCCGAGAAAAAAAGAAGAAACTCACATGGACTCCTGTGGTGAAAAACACCCAGATCCAAATGATTACGTCTTGTGGACAATGTCATCAAAAGAAGAGGTGGGCGGTGGCGACATCCAAGAAAGCGTAATCACCGTATGCTTTGTCATCAAACGAGCTCAACACATCATTGCCATAATAATGGGACAATGGGGTCAACTTCGATCGAGCCATGCCGCAAGGGTTGGCACGAGGAAAAATAAATGTAGTTGTCAATAAAAATATAATGAAAGGGGCAAGAGACGTAAAAGGAAATATCAACAATGATATCACTTATTACTTTTATATTTCTCATCTTCTACAATCTTTTTCCTTAAAGCAAACGCCTTAGCGAGTGGCACATTCGGGCGGATGCTTTTGACTTGGAAAGGTGATAACAACTTTTGAGGCCTCTTCTTCAGCCGAGGTGCCACACAATTGTAGAGCTTCCTTTGGTACTCATTGTGGCCATCCATATCAAATGTGAACTGTTCTTCATCTTCGGGAGTCAAACGGAGTGGCACACTTTGAGAGCACCTCGATGAAGTCTTCCTCCGAATCTTACGGAAAGGCGGGTGCAACTTCACTAGCATCGACAACAAAGGCTTTGCTTTTTCACCAATTCCTTCTCGCGTCGGCTTCCTCCCTCATTGAAACCAACCGCGAGCTCGTGTGCATCACGTCGGCGCTTTGTTGCTCATTCAAATCCTTCCAAAATCCCTACCGGTATTGGCACCCTTTTCGTCCTTTCTTCTTGGCGGGTTTCTTTGTAGACCCTTTTTAGGAGGTGACTTTCCAACTCCCTTCTTCTTCACGGCCCGCCAGAGGGTCATCGGGCTTGCTCCGAGGTACTCTCGAATCGACGTTTTTAGAAGCAGCCCTACTCCTAGTTACGGTGTAAGTAGTAACCTATTTACAAAAGCAAGAAGAAAAAAAAATGAGGTGGAACAATTTTTTTCCAAAAAACAAAAAACTATATATGGAAACTAACAACAAATTATGTACATGAATATAAAAAACTTACAGGGGGAGGCCGCGATTGTTTGGTGCATCTAAAGGCTTGGTGGTCAAAACCCCGATTAATAAAAACATCCAAGCATTCGGTGATCGCGACAAAGCATAACGAATCATAAATGGATTAAAACCGCATAATGAATGGAAACAAACAGGGGAAAAACTTATAAAGCATGTCCAACCTCTTGTCTTCCCCGATCTAACACACCGGTTTCAATCAGTAAGAAAACAATATGCAACCATTTAGTGATTGCAATTGCATAATGAATCCTAGATGAATTGCAACATCATGGGGACAAAAAAGATGCGAAAACTTACGGCATCGGGAACATCCTTCCTTCCCTCATCTAACAAAAAGTACTTGCATTCTCAGGAAATAAACAATTTGCAATCATTTAGTGAGTGCAATTGCAAAAAGAATGCTCAATGAATTGAAACATCAACAAATAAGAACAAAAATAAAATCACAAAGAAAGACGAGGAACCACGTTATCTTACCTCAACTAACACACTAGTGCCTTGGTCCTTCTCGGGAACATCGAAACCCAACTGCACATTCGATGTTATATTGTCGACTAAAACATCCAATCGGCTCCCATTGATTGCGCAAATGGGGGCGGTCTTTGCAAGGTATATAAAAAATTAGCATTGCAAAAAAAAAATTCATTTAGCATTCAATGAAGGTTGATCGAGCTCTTCATGAGATAACAAACATAAAACAATTCATAAGATAATTACTAGTAGGCTCTTTGAGCTCGATGAATGTGTCTTTTTGGGCGCGAAGTTAACTTCTCTGTATCCTCGAGAAGAGGATGGTGGGCTCCTCCAAAGTCCATAGTGAGCGGCAAGTGGAATTGGACATGGGGTATCTTCTCCATATTCTTCTTGTCGAGCACCTTGGTCATCCGAAAAAAAAAAAATTAAGCAACAAGGTTGCCGGATATAATTTAATCACATATAACATGCACAGTGTCTGTTGTAACTACAAAACAAAAATCACATCCAAATTGCAACACATTGTACGAGGTAATTGCAACAAATATATACAGCCAATGAAAACAAACTACAGCTGATCAGCATATAAAACTGAATGCAAACATGAATTATTTATAGAGTGTTTTTAAAAATAGCAACATATTACTTGGCTTATCCGATTGGGCACCTTGATCATCGACATTGCTACTAGACACCGGAGGAGTGGATGGATGGCTATGTTGACGCTGAGGGGAGAAACATGAGGCGGTGTCACTTGAACGGGATTGCTAGTTTCTTCTTCTCGAGACACTCCTAGATTTCAAAAAACCATAACAACAATGTAAGTTAACACTGACCAGAGTAATTGCAACTCACATATCGTTCAAAATACAACACCAATGGGACAAAATAGGTCAAAGCACCAGATATGACATGTGAAGCATCTTGGTCTCCATCAAAAAATCCATCTGGCCAATGTAGGACATTTGTATCGATAAGTAGAACACAAATCAAACACCACTTCAAAATTGGAAAGGGTTGACAACAAAGAAAGGCAATGAAAAGTTACCTCCAAACGGCTCCTCATCAAGTAAATACAATATCGGGTCCAACATACGCATGTTCTTCACTTTCATGTAAAGGAGGTGACCCACCTTTTCGACCATCATCTAATGATGTGGTTCAAACAGTGTCATGAAGTGCCCGACCAATTGCAATACAAAAACACATCCATTTGCAACACACTATGCAGACAAAATTGCAAATTAACCAAAGGTTGTGCAGGGAAAATTTACCTTGATCACCACCTTCCTGATCACCATTCCCTCCACCCAAATTTCCTTGCTCACCTGTTCCTTGAGTTTTATTTAAAGGAGGTGACCCACCTTCACGACCATCATTTTCATTTTTATAGCAGATTTGTCGACTTGGCGACCATCACCACCTAATCAACAACAAGGTAACAAATCAACATATCTTTGTAAAGACAAAAGACAAATTAAATGATATGCATCAACAAAATCTACCTTCACCACCGCTTTGCCATCACCTATCGCTCCATCGAATCACCTTGATGAACACCTTTTCCACCGGATGATGAACCTCCTTTTCCTATCATAGTAAATATTTTAGAGTTAACAACCCAATTGCAACACAAAGTACATGTGCAATTACAACATTGAAGTATACTGATTGCAAAATGATAACATGGGAAAACAGAACAAGCAAAATACCGCGTTTTTCTTATCCTTCTTCTTCTTCGCCGCCCCCCGCCTACTCTCATTCCTAGCTTGCCTCTCGACTTGCGTCGGCACAGCGACCGTGATTCCGTCGAAGACCTCTTGATGAGCTTTTTGCATCAATTCATTGCCTGTGGTCGTCAACCTAGAAGCCTCGCTCATATAACCCCGAGCCTTGGCGGTACTCTCATCAAAAGCCTTGAAGATCTCCAATGCTTGTGAACTCCTTCTTCTTCCAAATGCATCGGCAAGATTCGGCTCAAACCGTAACTAAAGGTCGGGATATTGACGAAAAGGCAAAGACACGAGCTTTCACCGGGACCGTAAGCGGGAAGAGGTACGAAGTGCAATTTGGACCAACAGAGCGGTACATAACATGTGCCCGGCTATACTTTTCAGCTGCATGAAAAGATTACAAACAAATTACAACAGGTTACAAAAAGAGAGGAGATAAAATAATACAAAATCTTACCCCTAAGATTGCCATACAAAAAACAACACCGGCTTCAACATCTCTCCTTTGATCCAACCTAGCAATGTTGCTGATTTCTTCGCTCCCAATCACGTAACATCGGGGCAAACTTCGAGAGGATCTATAGCTAAACCATGTTGCGCAGGCGATCCACATACAACATCCGAACATAAAGGAAGGGATGAAAATGCAATCATTTTTTTAAAAAAAAACATAACCAATTTGCAACAGATAACATCAACCAGTTGCAACCAAAACCAAAACACATAAACAACAAACAATGCATGACAAGAAGAAAAGCTTACATTCAGAAAGATGCCACATCCATTCAGAGGTGAATAATATCCCTTAGTAAGGAACTCCATCCTATACATTCGTGCACATTTTGAAAGATTATCAACAACAGCTTTGCACCAGTTAATTTTATCAATATTGTCCAAATCTTCAGTGTAGGCCGCATCCATAAGCCTACACTTCGAGTCAGAATTGCAGAAAAGAAGGGACTGGAATAAAACCATGAAGAATGCCCTCGGTGCCAATTTCCCGGTTAGCCTCTTTTCGATCATCTTCATCAGACAGTCTTGCAGCCACACGTAAAACATCGATTCCTTTATCTGCATACGTCTCGGGAAAGATTTCCTTACCAACATCATCAAGCTTAGAATGAGCATCAGCATCAGACAACATAGGAGGATCACCACCAGCTCTAGGCAACATGAACATGCACCAAACGCTATGCTCATTAACTTCAATGTAATTGGTCACCACCAAGCTCTAATCTCATTGTGTGCGGATTTAGCTTGAGCATAAGCCGGCTCGGCAATTTCAAGTCCATAGACTTTGCCTTCATCTTCAAAATACCTCCGAAACCCGAGTTGTTATTTGATCCTTCAACTCTTGTGCAAAGCGGCAAAAAGCTGCTGAATTTTTGGAGAGCAACGGCATGAAGGAGGCCGCTTATGCGTTCACCAACAAAGCAGTGCCTTCCGACGCCTCTTCCTATCAACAACCGGCTCCTCTTCCGCATCGAAGCATCACCTCTCTCGAAACTTCCTCAAAGATCCGCATCACTAGGGACAAAATCGAATCACGGGCATGTTCCTCACCATCGAATCGACGACCTCCGCCTCTTCTTCCCTCGCCCTTGCCCGTAACCTTTGCTTTACGCTTCCCACGACCCTTTCCGCCAAAACGAGGTGAACGATTTAACGCCACCACGCCCCGGCACCTTCGTTAGTCATCGCAAAATACCGCAGAAACCAAACAAAAATAAGATAAACATTAAGTATCAAAGTCAAGAACCTATTTGCAACATAAAACAAAGGACGATTTACATCTAATGTAATATTCTATTTACAACAAAATATGGTAATAGGCATCTAGTTAAAAAATTTCATAAACAGAGGACCAATTGCAACTAGACAAATCGAGCAGTTCAATTTGCAATGAAATTGCCAACAAATTGCAACTAGAAGAACATAATACTTACAACTAATTTGATCAATCTATAAACCGGGGGTGGTAACCGGATTTTAACAAAAAAAAAACAAGTGAATTTGACCAATTGCAACTTCAACAACGTACTAATTGCAACCGATACAATAAGCTAAATGATACAATACGGTTTTCAACAAAGTTTCAACGGGGGTGATAATGTGCTTGAAAAACCAGGCAAACAAGTGATGAGAGGATTACTATGTACATAATTGTTAAAATCGGGTGGCACAAAATCGCAATTCAATCAACCGACATTGATTTAGAAATATGGTTACCAAACTTTTTTCAAATGGTATACAAATCAATTACTATGTACAGAATTGTTAAAACAGGTGGAATGACAAATTTGCAACAACAATTGCGTACACAATAACAACATAACAAGCAGCTCATATGCATAATCAAATACTAAATACTAATACTACCAAAATGACAGGGCATAATGCCAATTGCAACAAGGATATCCTACCAATTGCAACAAAGGATCGAATCAGCATAATAAACTACATACACATATCAGGATACAAACAACAGCAATCGTGATTGAATTGAACACACCACCAATGGAATCCAGATCCAGGAACACCAACCGAAACCCTAGACCTCAAAACCGCAACTAATGCACCAACAAAACCCCAACGAATTACAACGAAATGCAGGGCACCAACGAAATGCATGAGCATTGGCGCACTCACGGACGAAATTCAGATGCAACCATACCTCACTGGACGGCAAGGTTTCCCGCTCGACGCACACGCCGATGAGGAAGCACCTCCGCGCGGTGGAGAACCGCGACGCCGAACAATCCGATGCGCCTCCGAGTGACTGGCGTCCGAGCGCGTAATAGGGGGCGATTTCGGGGACGGACGGCGAATGGCGACGGAACAGCGCGGCCTAAATGGGGGGCAGATAAGGAAGCACAGCGGAGGCGGAACCGCCTCGGACAAACGGGGAGAGTAACCGCGGCGACGGAGAGGCGGAAACGCTGCGGACAACAACCGCCATTGCGCGCAGGCAACCGCCGCACAGAGAGTCGGGAGAAGAACCGGCCGCGCAAGGGAACCGCAGCGCGGAGGCCGACGGAGCGGAGCGGACGGAGCGCGAGGAGAGGGAAGGGGTTTTCGACGACGGAGGGGAGAGGTGGGAAGGAGAAAGGATTTGTCCGTTAGCGGGGGGGGGGGTGGCGGTTTTGAACACCGCACGGACCAGTACACCTCTGGTCCGGACGCAAACAGGCGGCTGGCGGGCCGGCCTCGGGTCCGAGGAGGTTACGTATTTTAACTTCATAAAATTTTGCCATTTGCGACAAGAGAGTGTTTCTAGTTATAACAACAAAAGTTATAAGATTGCAACCCGGTTAACAACCAGTTGTGACTACAACGCTAGTAAAAACTCCATTTGTAATATTGAGTGTCCACAATTACAACAATGTAAATAACACGATTGCAACATGCTCCATTTCAGTTTTTAAAAATCTTTTCGTCATTGCGTAGTATGAAACAATAATTGTAAAAAAAACTTGTTGAAAAAAACAAATTGCAACATAGTTTACAACCAATTGCAACAAGTTGATCACCACAGTTGCAACAACCCGGTATTTGGGTAAGCTACCATTTGCAACAATGGATTGTGTATACTTGCAACACTACAATGTTGATGACCACCGTAGCAAACAACAAAAGGGCCAGTAAACTAGTATTTGCAACAATGCAGTGTCTCCAGTTGCAACACCTCAACTGACACAACTACAAGAAATAAAATATATACATGTTTGCACCATCAAACACCTCAACACCTCAATAACAAAATATATACAAGTTTTCAACTGGAGCACGATTCTAGTTACTTCAATTGTTCGCTCTTCTACTTGCCGGCTATTACTTTTTTTTGTAGAAGTTCAGTTGGCATCGGCCTCTGTGATGGGAGGTGACCAAAACTATGCTCCTTGACATAAGAAGGAACATCGTCGCTTCTCGCAAGATTCCCGCAGTACACTCGAAGAGATCCACGTGGTCCTGTTTATGTATCGAGAGATGAGTTATTGGTCACTTATAATTAGGCACCAATTTTTTAAAAAAAAACCATATAAATATAACTTTCATTGCAAGACACTATCAAAAACATATTACGGGACACAAGAAGATAGTATTACCCAATCTTTGAATCAGTCTTCTTGTTCTTGTAGCCGTAAGAATAAGGGAAAATGGCGGTGTATGGTCGTGAATATAAGCAATGTAAGATATTAGTGTCAAACTACTATTAATAACAAAAAAAAATTAAAGGTGGGAATGTATATTCTTTGGATTCCGTAGAGCTTTATAAGGAGAATCATCAATGAGAAGAGTGTTTGATGCTAAAAAATTGACCATGTTCAAATGAAAGATCATTAGCATCCTCTTTCGTCCACACCTTCTTGAGCTCCTTGTAAAAATTGGCTTATCAGGGTTATCAAGAGTGTAGAACCCAAAAGTATTCGTGCACTTAGATTGGGTCCGGAAACATGAAAACATCACTTCAAGATTTTTACAAACTACGCATACACAATGACATATAAATGAAGATCGAGATGTTCTTTGTGGAGCATTTATTCTGTATGAATTCAAACTTACCCAACAAAAAACAATACCGACGTTTTTAAAGGTGGAATGATCACTTCAAGAGTGCTTTTTTAAATTTTCACCGCATTCCATCAAGTATAAAAGATTTGAAGTCAAGACAAAAACAAAAGATAATTCACAAGATAAAGATGTTCATTAGTGCACCTGTTTCTCGGCGACCACACAAAGAACATCAAAGTTCTCTAAGCAAAATTTAAGAAAGTCATCGCAGAAGGGCCTTTTGAACATTGCAGAACACACATGTGCTTGCATTAAGAAATTATCTACATACCAAGCTACAAAAAGATAGAGTACATATTTTGAAGAAGAAACAAAGATAGTAAAACACTTTACCGAAGTTTCCTCTTATGAATTTTATCTCGCGGATGTTTATCCTTAAAATTTGTTTTTAAGTCTACAATGTCTCGCAAGAATCCCATTGATATCCGAACAAGCTTCTTCTTCTTTTTCACCGCCTTATCGATTGCGCACCTCGACCACCTTGATCATCGACATTGCAACTAGACAATGGAGGAGTCGATGGACGGCTCTGTTGGACGTGGGGAGAAGCATGAGGCGGCGTCACTTGAACAGATTGCGGTTTCTCCTTGTCGAGACACTCCTAGATTTCAAAAACCATAACAACTATGTAACTTAACACTAAGCGAGTAATTACAACTCACATATAGTCCAAAATGCAACAACAAAGTGACAAATATAACGCAACAACTCAGGTATGGCATACAAATTGCACACAATGACAGAGCTAATTGCAACAAATATATATATCCAAGAACAACAAAAAACCCGGTGGAGATTCATCCATTCTAGCATGTTCTCCATCTCCATTTCCTCCCCTAAACTTCCTTGGGAATCAAGTTCTTCGACCGCTCGTCCACTTTCTTCACTTTGATGTAAAGGAGGTGACACACCTTTTCGACCATCACCATTCCCTCCACCCAAATTTCCTTGCTCGCCAGGTTCCTTCAGTTTTATTTAAAGGAGGTGACCCACCTTCACGACCATCAGCACTGATGAAGGAAAGAGAAGACAAATTGCAACAAAAAACAAAGGCAATTGCAACACGGATGTAGCCTCAATTGCAACATAAATTTAAAGGACATGCATCAACAAAATGTACCTTCACCACCACCTTTGCCATCAGCATTCCCTCCATCAGAATCACCTTGATGACCATCTTTTCCAGCAGATGATGAACCTCCTTTTCCTATCATAATAAATATTTTTTGATTAACAACCCAATAGCAACAAAAAAGTACATGCACAATTACAACATTGGACGATCTTGAATAAGCAAAGGTTTGAGTAAAAAATTAACCTTGGTTACCACCTTCACCATCACCATTCCCTCCACCCAAATTTCCCCTTTCGCCCAAGTATTTTCATTCTCATTTACAACAGGTTGCTCTCCTTGGCGACCATCACCACTGATGAACCTACAGTACACAAAATCATCATCTTGTGAAGACAAAAGACAAATTGCAACACAAAAGTAGAATCAATTGCAACACATATGTAGCCTCAATTGCAACATAAATTTAAAGCATATGCATCAACAAAATGCACCTTCACCACCACCTTTGCCATCACCAATCGCTCCATAGAATCACCTTGATGACCACCTTTTCCACCGGATGATGAACCTCCTTTTCCTATCATAGTAAATATTTTCTGATTTACCAACCCAATTGCAACAAAAAATTACATGCGCAATTACAACATTGGAGTATAATGATTGCATTATGAAAACATGGGAAACCACAACAAGGAAAAAATACCAAATTTTTTTCTTATCCTTCTTCTTCTTCGCCTCCCCCGCCTACTCTCTTTCCTAGCTTGCCTCTCAACTTTGTCGATCAAAAGCGCCTAACAGATTTCGAAGACCTCTTGATTAGCTTTTTGCATCAATTCATTGGCCATAGTCGTCAACCTAGAAGCCTCACTCATATAACCCCGAGCCTTGGCGGTACTCTCATCAAAAGCCTTAAAGATTTCGGTGCTTGTGAACTCCTTCTTCCAAAAGAATCAACAAGATTTCGACCGAAAGCAAAGACTTAAGGCTGGGATATTGATGAAAGACGAGCCCTGGAGAACCATTGAAACACCACCAATCTCGGGCGAAGTACCCGCACCACGTAACTTTCACGGGACCCGGATGCCGAAAAGAGGTACGGCGGTACAATTTGGAACAACAAAGATCCGGAACATAACATGTGCCGCGATACTTTTAATTTGCATGAAAAGATTGTAAACAAATTAGAACGGTGACAAAAGACGGGAGATAAAATAATACAAAATCTTACCCTTAAGTGGCCATACAAAACAACACCAGATTGAACATCTCTCCTTTGATCCAACCTAGCAATGCTGCTAATTTCTTCGCTCCCAATAACAGAACATCGGGGCAAACTCGTTGCATCTATAGCTAAACCATGTTGCAGACGATCCACATACAACATCTGAACATAAAGGAAGGCATAAAAATGGAATCAGTTTAAAAAAAAAAAAACATAACCAATTTGCAACAGATAACATTAACCAGTTGAAACCAAAGCCAAAACACATAAACAACAGCAATGGATAACAAGAAGAAAAGCTTACATTCAGAAAGATGCCACATCCATTAAGAGGTGAATCATATCCCTTAGTAAGGAACTCCATCCTATACATTCGTGCAGATTTCGAAAGATGATCAACAACAGCTTTGCACCAGTTAATTTTATCAATATTGTCCAAATCTTCAGTGTATGCCGCATCCATAAGCCTACACTTCGAGTCAGTATTGCAGAAAAGAAGCGACTGGAATAAAACCATGAAGAATGCCCTCAGTGCCAATTTCCCAGTTAGCCTCTTCTGTTCATCTTCATCAGACAGTCTTGCAGCCACACGCGTAAAACATCGATTCCTTTAGCCGCGATAACGTCCGGGAAAGATTTCATCACCAACCTCATCAAGCTTAGAATGAGCATCAAGATCGACAACATTGGAGGATCACCACCAGCTCTAGGCAACATGAACATACACCAAACACTATGCTCATTAACTTCAATATACTTTGTCCGCCACCAACCTCTAATCTCATTGTATGCGGATTCATTTTACGCATAAGCCGGCTCGGCAATTTCAAGTCCATAGACTTTGCCTTCATCTTCAAAATACCTCCAAAACCCGAGCTGTTATTTGATCTTTCAACTCTTCAGACAAAGCAGCAAAAAAAGTCGCTGAATTTTTTCGGAGAGCAACGGCATGCGGGAGGCCGCTTGCGTTGACCAACAAAGCAGTCGCTTCCGACGCCTCTTCCTATCAACAACCGGCTCCTCTTCCACATCAGAAGCATCACCTCTATCAGAAACTTCCTCAGCATCAACATCACTAGGGACAAAATCAGAATCAGGGCCATGTTCCTCAGCTTCACAATCAGCCAGCCTCTGTTTCTTCTTCCTCTCCTTGCCCGTAACCTTTGATTTACGCTTCCCACAACCCTTTCCGCCAAAACGAGCGAGCGGCGAAGGCCACCATCGCCCAAGCACCTTCGGTAGTCATTGTAAACACTGCGGGGAAAGAAACAAAGTAAGAAAGTAATAACATCAAACTCAAAGAACCAAATTGCAACATAAAACAAAGAACAATAACAACTAATGTAATATCTTCTTTATTACAACATAAAGCTCACAAACCGAACAGATGACTTTGCAATGGCGGCAACCAATTGCAACTAGAACAACATAATAGTTACCACTAATATGATAAGCTAATTTGATCAATCAATAACCAGGGGAGCTAACTGGAATTAACAAAAAACAAGTTAATTTGGAATAAATGATTAAGATGAGAGTTGACATTGGAATGAAATTGCTAACAAATTGCAACCAAACAACACAAAGTCATCTTAATAATGTATCCAAACATTAAGGTTAATTTCACAAGGGATACTAAGCATAAATCACAACCAAACATGACAGGTACAACACAATTGCTCGAAAAAGGAAGAAAAACATGGAAACTATATTTACAACATTAGGATGACAACCAATTGCAACTAGCACAACATAACAATTGCAGCAGGAGTAATAAGCTAGTTGCACACATCAAAAAACAAAACAACTAACATGACTGTTCAATTTTATAAACAAATTACTGACCAATTGCAACTTCAACAACGTGCTAATTGCAACTGATACAATAACCTAACTGAAACAATTCAGTTTTCAACAAAATATCAACAGGGGTGATAATGTGCTTCGTAAAACAAGGCAAACAAGTCTACTTAATCATTAATTACAACTGAAACAGGATGACTGGACAACCAACTACTGCAATCCAATCAACTGACACAATTGCAACAAGCATATCCTACCAATTGCAACAAAGGATCGAATCAGGATAATAAGCTACCTGCACATATCAGAATACAAACAACAGCAACCCTGATTGAATTGGACACAGCTTCAATCGAAACCAGATCCAGGAACAACAACCGAAACCCTAGACAACAAAACCCCAACTAATGCACCCACAAAACCCCAACCAAATACAACGAAATGCAGGGCACCAACGAAATGAAGGTACATTGGCGCAATCGCGAACAAAAAACAGATAAAACCATACCTCACTGGACGCCGAACTCGCCGACGACGCACTTGCCGCAAACGGAGACGAACAGCGGCGAAGCACCGCAAGGAAGGCTCAATGGCAACTCCGCGCGAGAGAGGGATTGGCGAGGAAGCAACGAGGGCTGAAGCAGGGGCAGATGAGGAAGCACGACGGCGCCGGAACCGCCTCGGCCGACGGAGAGACGACCCGCGGCGGCGGAAAAGCGGCGAAAACAACCGCTGCGAAGAGGAACCGCTGCGGACGAAAGGCAAGCGCGAACAGGGGAGTGGGGAGAAAATGAATTGTCGTCTAGCGTCGGGGCAACGGTTGCCGTATTTTTCTTTTAATTTTTTTTTGACAAAACGGTTAACAAAAGGTGGAGGCGGCTCGTGCGCGCGGAAGGGCCGACCAGGTGCGCGTCGGACAAGGGGCTGGGCTGCCTGGTTCAATCTGCTGGCCTGGGTGCATTCCATACAGCGAATGCACCCAGGTGCACAATATACATACAGTGTATATATATATATATATATATACACTCCCTGGGCGTTGGTTACTAATCAACGCGCCGGCGGAGCGCGGCCCGCCTCCGGTGATCCTAATTAGAGCACCGGCATGGAACAGACGAGCTAATTAAATGATGAGACTATTATTGAGGCGTAATTACCGCGCCTGTCATGCAAATGCCTTTAAATATTACCCCTCTTCCCGGACCACCCACAAAATGTCGCAGACCCACCACCCACAAAAATCCTGCAGACCCACCACCATCCTAGATGCGCGCGACCGCGGCGGCGCGGCCATCGGAGCACGAATGGCCCTCCCTCACGTCCCCAGGCGGCCGTCCCGGCGGCCCTTCCTCGTCCCAAAGGCATCACCGTTCGTCTCATCCCGCCGGAGGCCGCGACGACGGCCGCCCGGATCTTCTCCATCCCGGCGGCCTGCGCTGCACGTCCTCATCCCGACGCCGGTTGCGTCGCAGCTTTCCCCATCCTGACGGCTCCGAGTACGCCGGCCGGTGGTGCGCCCGTGCCAAGAACTCGCGCCACCGCGGAAGCAGCAGGACGAAGGCGCCGGCAGCTGGAACCGCGGGTCCATCGGGGAGGCAGTAGATGGTGGCGCGTGCATTGGTGGCTTCCCCGCCCCGTCTTCCCTCCAGCGGCGACGTCGTCGTGCTCCACCCGGCATGGATGGCGCGGTGGATCTCCACTTGGTCGGTGCCTACTACTCTCGTAGAATATACCAGCAGCACGCCCGCACCTCTCCGTGTTGTAGTTGATTCGGGTGTTGTAGTTGATTCGTCTCCAGGTATGGCAAGCAGCGGTTTCGCCGAGCTCGCGTGGACGAGCGATGGAGGCAGGGCACGAGATCCTTTTTGGCGCCGTCGCGAGTACGGGAGAGCGGTGGCAATTGTGTGGGCTGAGCAGCCTGAGCGGCGGCGGACCGGCGGTGGCGTACCGGCGTCCCAGCGGTGCCCCGTGAGGACAGCTCCTCCCGCAGCGGCACAGCTATCGTGGCCTCGCGGGGGAAAGCCTCTGGCAGCTGTGCGCATCGACAACTCAATGATCAACGATGAATCTGAATCAGGGTCCTGCACTTTAATTTGTTTAGTCGTGGCCAACAATGGCGTGGTGATAGCCTTGTTTATGATTTCAGTAATCATGGCCGGCGATGAATGATTCTGACGAATCAATCTTTTAAAAGAACATGGATGTGCATCTTCTATGTTTCTTCGATCTCATTTGTGCTTTTTTTTTTTTTGTCTGAATTTCGCTGCCTTTTTTTTTCTTGCTGGCACAGTCCTTTCAGTCCACCCACCATGCATACCATGGCGTTCACCAGGACAGCAAGATTTCGATCTTGGCTGCATGCAGCAGGCCATCTCCCCTCGTCAATGAAGAATCAAACTCCAAAGACAGCTGTTTTTGGCGTCACTACCGGATTCGCTTGTTGATTTATTTGCTTCTTTATGGCTGTGTTTAGTTGGTTGAAAAAGCACGGTTCCGAATCAAAAAGCGCATCTGAAGACGCGTTTCGTTTGTTTGTGATAAATATTATTCTATCACGACGTAACTAGACTCAAAAGAACCGTCTCGTCATGTACATCAAAAATTATGTAATTAGTTTTTTTTATTACCTACATTTATTTCGCTTCTTGTATGAGGCAAAAGATTTGATGTAATAGGTGAATAGTGAATTTTAGAGAGGGAGTTGGAGCAACTAAACAGGGCCACAGTTTCTTGAATCAAAACTCCGAAATATGTTTCTCTGTTCATGTATTTGATGTGATTTTGACAAATAATATAGTTTGTTTCTCGAATTAAACACTTGCATGTCCGGGTAGTTTCATATGTCTCTTAATTTAATATAATTTCTGGCTCCCAGGAATAATTAATAAAAATTCACCCCTACATGGCTCGCCTCCCTAGATGTTTCTTTCGGCTGTTTTTTGAGATACAGTAGCAAACATTCATCTGATAGTGCTTGTAATGTTACAGCTAGGTGTATCATCGTTGTAAAATTTGGGATAAGTATATGACACCAAAATATTTCTTTCTACGCTCATATTATTTATTATGTTGCCCCACTACGTACAGAACAGAAAAAACGACATATTTATTACTTATTACTACAATTCAAAACTGCACCAGAAATCAAATGGTGGTGGGATGCATTTTAAATTACTCTCTAGACGCGTGTGATAAATTTTAAAACATATATTAAGCAAAAGAAACCAAATAATTACTACTAAGTACATTCAAAATTACTCAAAATCAAAAAGTTGGGATGCATTTTAAAATTACTTCTAGACGTACAAGTGATAATTAATTTACCAAATTGCTACAAGTAGTAATAAAAGTATTTGACCGGCATAGGAAAATTTACCGCTCAAAGGGGTGGAGACAATTATTTGCTTAAGAAAATGATATGAGTAGTAATAAAAAAAACCCCTATTATTACCGCTCAAAGAGAAAAATTTACTCTCTAGACGTAATTAATTATTACGATCAAGATGAAAAATATCCTAGTATTAGCTGAAAATTACCCTAGTATTTATTTGCTTAACATAAATTTACCGCTCACATGATACTAGTAATTATTTTCTTACCGCTCATAGGGTTGAAGGGAATTATTTTCTTACAGCTCATAGAGCTGAACGGAATTATTTTCTTATTGAGCACACGAGTGATTAACAAAGAAAAAATTACAGATCTCAAGAGAGAATTATTTGCTTATCCAAAGAATAGTATGAGTAATAAAGAATACTCTCACTGCCTATTGGACACGCGCTAATAAGCAAATGAGGGAATTAGACACGCGCTAATAAGCAAATGAGGGAATTATTTTCTTACCGTTCCCATACCAGGACGAAATTATTTTCTGACTGGGACCGGACAAGCCAATAATTATCATGACCAAATTTATTGCTCACAGCTCCGGATGGAATTATTTTATTAACAAAATGATACTGCTAATAATAGCCGCATGGCAGGCCTTAATTAGGAATTAAAAATTATTGGCCAACATCTATGGCATCCGCCCGGACTTGTATGCGCTTTGATTCCTGCAATCAATTCACACAGCCAATAATGAAGCCGCAGTTGGAGGTGAAATTTTACGATTTCGCCCGTTTGAAAAACAATTTTCACAAATAGGCCCCCCGCCAAACTTTTCGCGAAAATGGGCCAAACATTGAAGCGTTAGGAGGGACCGACGCCGAGGGATGGGGCTCGGCCGCGCGACCGACACCCAGCGCCGAGATTCGCCCGCGTCCGCGACCCCGGGTCGCGACATCCGTGTGGTGGCGGTGGGGCGGGAGGTCGGGCGCGCGCCAACATACGCCGACGTGGTAGCTCGGCGTCGACCGTGACACCACGCCCGGTCGTTGTTTTGGGCCGGGCAGCCCGTTCCCCCGGGCCGGGCAGCCCGTTCCTGGCCGTGACTCGACCCCGCCGAGGTCTTATAACCCTAACCGGGCAGCCTAACTTTTCTACTTTGCACACCAACCCGCCGACGGCGGCTCGGCTCGCTCCGCCTCCGCCTCCCCGCCTCCGCCGCCACCCCTCCTCCACTCCGCCCCCCGCACCCGCCCGCACTCCGCCCCACCGAGCCTCCACCGCGCTGCTCCCGCCGGGGGGGGCGACGCGGCCAACCCGGCCGGCCGCCCCCGCGCGGCACCCCATCCCGCCGCCGTGGCGAAAGGATGCTTTCGCGAGGTAATATCTCTTCCCCTATGGCACTTGGAACAACGTCTTTTTTGGGTGTCCCTACGAAATGTGTCCCAACCTTATTCTTTGAGACAATTTGTGGTCACCGTGCATCTTTGCATTGGTCTTGAGCCTTAAGCGGAATGAACCCTATGCTCATTGTGACTATTAGTTTGAGACATTGTATGATGCTTGTAGATGGTGTGACTTGTAGATGCTTTGGTGCTTGTAGATGCTTTTCTATAGCACTTAAAACTATAGTTTGAAAGTTCATTTATTTTTGATATCATGCTATGTGACTATTAACATGTGTTGGTGTGACATTGTATGATGCTTGTAGATGGATAAATTAGTGCGGTTGCAACATGGAGGACGTGTTGTTAGGACAAGGAAGGATAGTGTGGAGTTTGAGGACATGTCCGAGCATTTGATGATATTTTCCGAGTCTCCTTCTTTGACGCAGATTAGTGGACCGATTGAAAGCACGGCTAGGTTGGAGTGACCGAGATGTACAATTTGAAGGTGTGATAGATGTCGGTCGAGTAAGGGTCCACGGATCAAGAGGTTGCTCAAGATTAGTAACGAGTGTGAATGGAATGATTACAAAGGCGTTGTATTGGCCTCTCGAAGTTAGATCCTTGGATCTGGTTGTAAGCAAGGTCGATGGCATAGCAACCACTATCGTTGAAGGTAGCCCAAGAAGCCAACCTCAAGTTAGATAGGGGTACTTTAAGAGAAGAGGAGGAGGAGATAGTCCTTACCCAAACCAATATATGCCTGGGTGAGTGAAGGGTTAGGGTGGGATGACAGAGATGAAGAAGGTATTATTGGTGATGGAGTTAATGCGACAACGCCGGGCGTCGATAGGGATGATATTGGTGAAAGTGATGGAGATTCCGATGAAACATATGAGGTTGGTGATGAAGAATTAGGTTTGGAGGAGGCCGGTGGAGATGACTCGATAGACGATGACCTTAGTGATGAAGAGGACCTTAGTGGTGAGGAAGACTTTGGTGATACAAGAGCTACTAGCCGGTTTGACATAGACGTGGCAGGTGACGCCGAGGTTTTTGCGTAAGATGTTGTCAAGACTCGACGATGATCGCCCTATTCGCCGTCCTCACACCCAAGGGAGATGGAGATATTGATGAGGGTTCGGGCCGATATTGATCCGAAGTTGGTGATTTTGAGGACCTTAGCCTTGGACATGTGGCAAGAGAGCGGATGGAGGGCCAAGTGATACAACTATTGCTCGATGCAAGTGGATGCCGATCATAAGGAAGGGCATATTGTTTGCTACGATGGATGACTTGAAGACATGGTTATGTGAGTACTCCATTGTGCATAACCGCCCATTTAGGGTGTAGCTTCTCACAAGGAGAGGAGGTACATCATTTGTATGTGAAATGGCAACCCGGTCCATGGCAAGTATGCGTAGGAAGACTAGGGCGGGCAAATGGAAGATTACATCAAGAAAGCAACCACATGTTTGTGCCGGTCTGAGAGGCGGAAGAGAGCCATTTGCAGCTGAATTCTAGGTTCATTGCCGTGCGGTTATGCCCCGTGGTGAAGCATATGCCAACCATTTCTTCGGGGCGTTGATTGAGGTCATCTTCCCTACGTTGGAATTACTACGTCAGTAATGCGGTAAGGCATGGAGGGCAAAGCGGCGTGCCCTAGAAATTATCTTTGAGATTGGGAAGGAGCTTACGAACGCCTTCTGTAATGTTGAATGCGATGAGAGCCGTAAATGCGGCATGCACTTTGAGTACTTACCGAAGGAGGGTGAATCAAGGAACGGTCGCGGTGTTTTTGAAGGGTGTTTTGGGCCTTCTGGACAAAGCATCGAAGCATTCAAGCACGCGCAGGCCCGTAGTCTCGATTGATGGCACATTTCTTCTTGGAAAATTTGAAGGCACAATGCTCATATGTATAGCAACCGATGCGAGAAGATCGGCTTGTTCCGTTAGCATTTGCAATTGTTCGGAAGGAGGACAAAAGATAGTTGGTCTTGGTTATCTTCCTACGTTGGAATATCTACACAAGATTGCACTAGATTTCTCGCTCTACTACTACCCATCTCCGATTTCTCGTTCTACTACTACACAAGATTGCACTAGAGCAATATCTATCGTTATGGGTCAACCACAAGCACAGGATCTAGCTTCGGCAGGGGGGGAGGGGATGGCTCACCTTTGAGCGTAGCGGGTCGCCTTGGCCGCGGTGCCGCCACGGTGGTGGTCGCCCCGTGGGGTGGCCGTGGGGTGGTGCGGCCTTGTTGAGGGCCGCGTGGGGCGGAAGCGAGGGGTGGAGACGCCGTGGGGGGGGGGCGGAGTGGAGGAGGTGTGGCGGCCGGTGGCGGAGGAGGGGGGAGGCGAGGTGGCGGTGGGAGCGAGGCGGGCGAGACGGGGCGGGTGTGGAAAATAGAAAAGTTAGGGCTGCCCGCAACGGTTGGAGTTATAAGACCTCGGCTCGGCGCGGTCGTCCGCCCAGGGAAGCTATGGGCTACCCGGCCAGTGGAAACTGCCACCCGGCCCGGGGGAACGGGTTTGGGCGCCCGCCACCCCAAAACAACGACCCTCGGCGTGTGTGTGTGGTGTACGACGCCGAGCTACCACGCCGGCGTATGTTGGCACCGGGGCGCCGACCCTCTCCCGCCCCACTCGCCACCACGGATGTCGCGACCGGGTCGCCACGACGCGGCGGGATCTGGCAAGGTGTCGTCGGTGCCGAGCCCCATACCCTCGCAGCGGGCCCTAACGCCCGAATGTTTGGCCCATTTTCGGGCGAAAAGTTTAGCCGGGGCCTATTTGTGAAAATTGTTTTCGAAACGGGGCGAAATCGTAAAATTTCTCCAGTTGGAGTCCATTCAAACTGCCTCGCCGGACTTGTCACCCACCGCCGGCGCGTTGGTTATTAACCAACAGCCAGGCCGTAAATTGCGCCTAAATCAATGCAATCATGACAATACTGCTAATTAAAGCAACAACACGTCATGCATGCATGCCGTCGGGAGTAGAAAAAGCCGACCAACGTGTCAATCAATGATACAAATGAATGCATGCAACAAACGAGAAAGTAAAAACTGTCATTTACTTCACCGGTCAATCAATGTTTCCGTTTCATGCACCAGGTCTCGCCGGAGTGGAAAACGCCTGCTGACTCAGGCCACCGGCGCTATGAATAATACTTATAAGCCAGCGCTAAGAATAGTTCAGTCATATATATATATATAGGACCCCACCAATCTACAGCCTGGCTGTTGGTTATTAACCAACGCGCCGGTGGCCGGCGGCAGCAGGTCCGGCGAGCCTATCTGGCTGAAGTTAATTGCGTACGTGCATGCAAATGGAAACAGTTGCCGCTTTTATTCACAATGACAACACGTAGGGCCCACCTCTTTTATTCACAATGACAAAACGTGGATGGCTGTTCATAGGGTCCCACCTCCCACCCATCCGGATGAGAATTTTATTTGATATAAATAATTCGTGTTGACCATGTGTTCCCAACTCTTGATGATGATTTTTATTTTTTTTGATAATTAATTCCGGTTGTCCCTTCTTGTCTGTCAGCGGTAATTTTTGATAGTCACCGGGTTGTTATTATTAGTACCAGTATCATTTGCTTCAAAAAAAATAATTCTTCCTCGGCCATTGAGTGGTAAATTTTATTATGGTAAGAAAATAATTCTCTCATGAGTGGTAATTTTATTACTTATAATATTATTATGGTAAGAAAATAATTCCTCATGTGTCGTAATTTTGCGGATGAAAATCATAGGCATGTCGCATCGCTGGTTAGACTATTTTTTATTACTTCTAATATCATTAAGTTCATAAAAAAATTCCATCCGGGCATGTGAACGGTAAATTTTCATGTGTTAATCACTAGCGTGTGCTGTTCAGACTACTTTTTATTACTGATATTATTTTTTTTTTGAGATTACACAAGACAACGCAGACGCTCAACACGCACGCACACTCACCCCTATGAACATAGGTACGCAAACCCTACCCCTATGAGCACCTTCAAGTACTGAGCCGGCAAATCTTGAAGTTCGAAGTCACCACCGGGCGCCTCGCTATCGACGGGGACGTCGCCTACCACTTAACGATAATACGGAAAAATCCCGAAATAAATCCAGGGATAAAGTGTCGCGACCCGCGATTTGAACCCCGCGGCCCCCTAACCCCTAAACGGGCCTTTACCATTGAGCCATGAGCCCCTTGACTATTACTGATATTATGGTTGCTTATTATTCATCGCGTGCATGGGATTCATATGTTGCATGCAGGCTTTTTAATTTGGTAATCAAAGCAACGGCATTTAGGCAAGTAATAATTTGCGGGACCCAATTCTCAGTTGCGCGTGGCACAGCTAAAAGGTTGCAAAACCGTAGGTAGCCATCAGTGAGCCGCATGATTTTGTTCCCAACGGTGATTTTTTTTTTTAAAAGGAAATAGTTCGTCCGCACAGTAAATTTCATTCAATCATGTGAGTAAAATTTTTTTTTATTACTCATGGTATCAGCTTGTTCAATAAATAATTCATTCCTGGCACATGAACGATAAATTTTCATCTAGTAATCATCGGCGTGTCGATTCATAGCCCCGATTGGTTTTATTACTCATAGTATGAGTTTGTTAAGAAAATAATTCTATCTAGGACTATTTGTTAAGCAAATAATTCCCTCCAACCTTGTGAACGATAAATTTTTCTCCTCTAATAATAGGGTATTTATAATTGGCCAGAAGGAATTATTTTGCCGCTCAGATGCCTAGAAGGAATTATTTTACTCAACAAAGTCGGGAGGTAATTATTTTTTATTACTTTTAGTATCATTTGTTAATAAAATTATTGGTTCATGGACTGTGAGCGGTAAACACTACACCACAACCCTTAATCAGCGACTTTCCGTCCGTTGCTATATGGGGGTTACAGCGACTTTCAGTCCGTGGCTAAAAAGATATAGCGACGGACCTCTGCAGATGCTGATGAAGCCGTGGTTAAATATATATAGCAACGGACCAACTTTTAGCCACGGACCGTTCGATGGTAAAGCTTTAGCAACCGACAATCAGTTAGAGCTTTTAGCAACGGATAGTCCATTGCAATATGATGTTTTAGCAACCGACAGTCCATCGAGCTTATTTGTAAATAGATAAAAAAAGCTGCTCTCATGTTATAACTAATAATCAAACATTAGCCAAACATTGATTCACATACACAAAAGTGATGACATTCAAAGTGGTCACATTACATTGATTCATGTATCAAACAAGTACATCATAAATGTAATGTCACTTAACATGATGAGTAATAATTTGTCAAAAACTAATGTGAGTTGAGATACTACACAGCAAGTCCAAACTCTAGCTATATATGAGTTCGAAGAACATACTAACTACACAAAAGATTGCATAGTGCACGCACGTCAAAGTGACTAAGTGAGGCTTGCACAAGCAACTGCTCAAAGAGACTTGTCCTCCTATGGTTAGTTTTCCACATCCACAGTGGTCATCCACTCAGGCTTTATAGAAAGATCCTCACTCTTCAAATGAGTTGATGGCACACAAATGAATCACTTTGCTGAAACTGATAGTTCTCCCACACATGGCTATCAGTACATTTCTGTGTGAACTACAAGCAAAGCAACAATGTATTAGAAATAAAATAATAATAATATCTAGGAAAAACAATTACAAGCAAAAAGCATGTGTGAATTACAACAAAGCAACAATGTTTTACAGCCAAATATGACTCCTGACTCCTACTATTGACCAATCTAGGAAAAACAATTGCACAAAAAACTAGCATCTTCACTTTAAGTTGAGCAATCTAGTTCATTCCAATTTTCAAACATCCAGACATGGACAAAGTCCATATTTTTTTCTCGAACAGACCAAAATCATAAGCTCCTCGCACAGCAGTTTGTAGATTAACAAACTTAATTTTCTTTGCTATCTTAATTCAGTTTGTAGAGATGATACTTGCATCTTAAGATTTCATCAGTCAGGCAAACAAAAGTTCGACTAGTTCAATCCTTCACAACTTAGTTTGCTTGCTGCATTGCAGTCAACAACACAAAGAGAGGAGCTGGCTTACCTTGCTGCTATGGAGGAGTACCCTCCTCTTCTGATTCTACAGACCAGAAAATGAGGGAAAATATTATGTGTACCTACCCAGAAAAGGGATGAGTACAGTATATACAGGAAACTGACCGATGATACAGAAAAGGGAACAAGGACTATGTGTACCTACCCAGCACGTCTAAAATGACTGAAGTCTGAAGAAAAACATAATAGACAATGTCCACTTGTTGGCCAAGATTGTTGATGCTGCTGGCCCAGTCCATGGCTTTATCATCTATATCAAATTGTTTCTGGAAAGTCAAGAAAAAAATAAGCCAATTAGTCCAAGGATGCATAATATGGAAAAAAAAAATCTAAACAGTCTTGCAACCTGCAGGTAGCTAAACATCTACAATCTACTCCGAGATAGCAAAATAAAAGGCAGGAAGTGCATGTAAGAATGGTTACTTGAATGGCTCAGATTTACCAATTATCAGTATGAAAACTGCCCTTTATCTAAAGCACAACATAATCCCTCAAATAAAATTCAATTTTAAATAGTTGCCAATTCAAATATGCAACCAAAACTGTTGCAAAAGGAACTGGTTACCTGCTAAGTACAAGGACATTCAGTATGGATATGGATCCTGGATCACAATATAGAGTTAACCCAAGTCAGGACACATGCAAAATATCTGAGGCACATCAGGAAACCCTGCACTTATTACTCGGCCTGCACTTATAATATCAATTCAAGCATTTGCATTTCACAATCTGCATATAAGTTATAGTAGTTGAGGTTGCAAATAAATTCTGTACTAAACTATAACAAAAGTAAATGCTTACAGAATCCCAATGGCCATCTTTAGCTAAGAACTCAATAAAAATTTAGACAAAGTCCAAATAAGTGAATAACTGGTACAAATTTTTTATTGACAAAACAATAAAAATTCCAGTATTTGGTACAAATTACAGAATCGGGCATCAAGGATTATCTGTTCCATACTTCCAACTAACTCGGGCAAGGTCTGATTTACGCCTGTCATTGCAAGCTGATGTGTATCGTATTGCAAGAAATCAACTAAGAAAAGAAAACAACCTAAGCACGTATGTCAGGGAGAACAATAACGGACATGGAAACAAATGTTTAACTTGTCAGGGAGAACAGGGGAACCAGGAAAAATAATTGCAGATGGTACCAAGAGCAGGAACAAAAACCCACAGCCTTGAACTCTGATTTCCTCTGCATACACCAAGAACGGAGAGACGTAGTCAGCTAGGCTCACCTGAACCAACCACCACCGTGATCCAGGAAGGAGGTGACCCGGCATCGAGGTTGTCTAGATCGACTTTGCAGCCACTGCGTGGCGATTGTGCGCGGGCTATGACGGCGGCCGTCGCCGGATCTGCGCTGGACGTGTAGGAGTGAGCCTAGCAGGCAAAACCGATGGATCCAGCGATGAGCCATGCCACCACCATAGCATTGGATCAGCACTTCACGTGCCCATAGCTCTGTTGCTTCTGTACATAAGGATGAGCATTAAGTAAGACATTGCTAAATAAAAGGTGGTACTGCACTAGCATCTCAAATTCAGATTCAAAGTTCTAATATATAAATAAATTTAGTTTTCAATCATGTCAACTCAGTTTTTAACCATCCCAAATTCAGACTCACATGTCAACTCAGTTTTCAATTTACATGTTAAATCATATATGTAGTGTCTATTTTCTTGGGAATCAGTACAAGTATGACATGATACTTTGGGAATCAGTACAAATATGACATGATATCCAGTAATGAATTATTAGCATAGGCCACAACCTGGCAGTCTGAACATCGAAACCTGCTGCTCGCCACTTGCAGAGTTTATAAAAAAGGCAAAATAAGTCAATTCATTAAGCACCATTGCTCTAACCTTCTACACGAGTTACACAAAACTGCATCAATGTGATTTTGCTCTTGTATGTGACTGTCATTTTTCACAAAGCATTACATGGAAAGAAATATCAGTCCAGATCTCAGAGGGGGATTGGGAGAGAGAAATAGGACACACCTTAGTACGGCGGCACGGGCGTCGGGGAGCCCTGGGGGCGAGGGCGTGGGATCCCCTTCGGGGCCGGGGCGGCGCGGTCGTGGGGATCCCCCTCGGGGCAGGGGCGCCGGGCGTTGTGGACATGGGGAGCAACCTCGGACGGTTGCGGCGCAGACAATGGAGATCCGCTCACGGTGGTGGCTGCCGGCGGGGCGGGCTTGATCCTTGTGAGATCTGCCTCATGGCGGCCGCGGCCAGCAGCGCGAGCATGGGGAAGCTTCCTCGAGACGGCGGCGCGGACGTCAGGGAGCTCCCCTTGTGGTAGCGAGGCACAGACATCGGGAGCCCCCTTGGGGCGGCGCAGCACGAACGTCGTGGAGCCTGGCGTCGCGTATGTAAGAGGCAGCGGAGGGACAGCGGAGGATGGCGGCGGGGTAAACCAAATTGTGCGGCATGTGTGGGTATACAGGGAAGGTGCTAGGGTTTAGAGAATATTATTGGGCCAAGAGGGAGCCTGATAGGCCTTTTGGAGCAAGCCAAGGCCCACCTTCGTTCAGCAACGGACTATCCGACCCAAAATGAGGATACAGCAACGGACCGTTCAAGGTAAAAACAAAATATTTTTAGCAACGGCTAATCCATTGCGGTATTCGGTTTTAGCAACCGACAGTCTGAAGATAAACTTTAGCAACCGACCGTTCAACGCTAATTATCAACTTTAGCAACTGCCATCCGTTGCTGATTAAGGGTTGTGGTGTAGTGAAATTTACTTGTGCTAATGAACTAGATGTTTGGTCTCCGTTAGGACTAATATATTTATTAATGATATCGTCATTTTGTTAATAACAACTTAGCCACTTTCTCTAAATTTTTATTACTATCAGTATATTTTCTTCCATAAATAATTCCATCTTGGCTGTGAGGAGTAAAATATCTATGAACATAATTTTTTTACTTATGTTATTACACAATCCAAATCACGTAACCTTCCTACAAATTTCAAAATAAGTCTCTCTTGGCCGTAATCGAAATGACATGATGGAAATAGCATCAAATTTAAAGAGTAAATTTGTTGTGGAGAATCTTGTCGACCAAAGACGTCCACGTCGTTCAAAATTTTTATTGGCCCTCGGATCCTCGATCCAACGGTCCTGTTCCCTCCTCCCGCACCCAATATAAAACGGCTTCAACCTAACCCTAGCTCTCTCCCGTGGCCTCCTCCCTCTCCATCATTTCGCGGCGGCGGCTCGAGCCGGGGCCGCTCCCATCCCCGACGCGCCTCCTCACGGCTCTCCTCTCGCGATGGCGGCTTGTGTGGCGGCCACGGCCCCGGGCGGCGATACGGCCGACCTCAAGTCGCGGCGGGATGGCGGCTTGTCGGGGCGGCGCTGTGGCCGACAGCGGCCCCAAGCGCGGCGAAGCGGCGGCTACGGCGGCACCGCTTCAGCGTCGCGTCCGGACAAGAGCGCCGCAGCCCCAAGGTGAGGAGGCTCCTAGGCTCGGCGGCCGTCCCACGCCCAGGGGCCTCGACGTTGCAAACGGCGACGAGGGTGAGAGCTCGTCTCGGCTTGGCGGCGGCTCGACAAAGACGGGCCGCCGGCCAAGAAGGCCCCGGCAGGCGGGGGCTCGGGCACGGGCAGGTCTTGCCGTGGCCACCCCAGCCCCGGCCACGGCTGACGGCCACCCGCGGCGTCAACCCTAGCTTCCGCATCCGCCTCTCTCCTCCCGTCTCTCTCTCTCTCGGGCGGCGTCAAGGGCCGCGAGAACGTTGCAACCCGACGGATCTCGTGCTCTTCGTTTCGGCTTCCTCGCCCAGGTACAGCAAACCTTGGACCTCTCCCACTCCCCGTTCCACTGTTCTTCCCACTCTGATTCTTTTGTGTAACACGTCCTGGCCTATTTAATTTTATTCTCTGTTATGGTCTGTTGGCAACATGTCCTGCCCAAGCACTACAACATAGGGAGATTAATCCTTTACAGGCAGATAAAACACTTTCAGTAAGTGAACCTGCACGTGTCTTCCTTCAAAAAATATGTTTGCCCTTTTGGATGGGTGGCTGCTACCTAGATTAAAATTTTTCATGGTGCAAAAAATATGTTTGTCGTTTTGGATGGGTGGCTGCTACCTAGATGGCTAGATTCAAATTTTTCATGGCACAACCTGTTAGCAGCGGTCTCTGCTTTGTCAGTCCTAAATTCCAGCTCCAACCTCTGAAGCATGAACCTCCTATCATTGTTTAAAGTCAACAATTTAAAGCTTCAGTTAGCTGCATCATCCCTTAGTAAGCAATTTTTTATTATGCCAACAGCACTACAATAGCATGGTACAGGCAAATCTCTATGCTGTATATCTGCTTTATTTTCTTTCTTCGTAGTCTGACAGTGATACCTGGTTCACCGCACAGGCAAAGCAGCAACTTACATTTGATGCCTGCCTCAACACAGAGGATTCCAATTTGTGTATAGCTACCTACATGAAAATTATATATTTCTTCAAAATTGTTACTGTTTCCCTAGCACACTATATCCATCTGGTTCATGTTTGGTGTTCCATCTGATTCATGCTTGGCTTTCTACTCCTTGCCACAGCAAGCCTCATGACTAATCATGATATATCTATTTGAGATCTAATATGGCCACCTTGCATATTGGGCATAAAAACTTGGCTGTATGACCATCATCAGTTTTGGCCATTCATTCATGCTCTAATCTCTTGTTTAGGATGCAGGTGATAGTTTGAACTCTTCCTTAGTTGGTATTGTTGTAGTTGAACCAGTGCTTTTGAAAGGCTTGGGCTACATCTGAAGAAGTCTAGGTAAAAAGTTTTTCAGCCATAACAAGTCAATGATGTCTTTACTTCACATAGCTTGTTTTTTGTTTCTAGCTCAAAGTTTACATTTTCTGAATTATGAAGCATTTGGAATGACATCAGAGAGTAGATGCTCTGAAAAGGGTAGTGCATCCGCCGATTATGTTAAATAAATGTCCTGAGCTATAAATAGTTGGATACAAAATGATCAAATTATATTGTTAAAATTGATGCTAGCTATAGGGTGAAATCTTGGATTTTACAAATGGAAATATTTCTGGGTCATTCTATAAATAGGTGTACTGGACTTCAATATTATTACACGATGCTTGGCCTATGACGGTTTTCTTATATAACTCATCTTATACATCATTCAGTTGTGGGCCAAAGCTTCAAATACTGATGTTGTTTCCTTTATGATTGCATAGGTAGTGATGCCAAGCACATGGCTTCCCATTATTGAATTTTGAGAATTTACTATTAACAGTTTCTTGCTAAATAGATCTGCAATATTAATCATGGTGTATGCACTGCCCTTAACTATTTATTGTCCCCTTGCGATTAGGGAGCTGAACTTCTTTGGAGATAGGATCTAGAATGTTTTGGTTGGATCAGCCACATGGGATGCTTTTTTCAAAGATTGGCCCCCTATCGAGTATCAATATACAGGTACAAAACCGCTAGAGATGATCTAGAATTTTTTTTCATGGTAATGCCCTTTTCTGTTTTCTACGCTAAGTTCACCAAACTCCAAGTTAACTAATATTTTTTACATGAGTTGCCCTGCTTGCCAAACCATTTTTCGGTTGTTCAATGTCATAAGTGCACTCTAGGTCTTATATATCCTAAGTCAAATGTGCAGCTGTGATGTTTTTGGACAATATTCATATCTCTATAAATGAATAGATGAGATGGTGATCTAACCTATCAAAATTTATCAGGTTTGAGAACTATGATGATAATGAAATTTCTATTGCTACACACTTAAGCTGGTTTATTTATAGGTCTCAGAATCGGGTTTGATATCCTATTTACAAATAGGATCTTAGGATCTTTGTAGCTAATTTTTATTGCAAAAGAACAGCAGTTCGGCTCTCATGCTTAAGCATAGTTACTAAGCCTCAAATATAGTTGTAGTTGATTAGCTACTATACAAATCAGTATGATGGTACCCTTGGGTATAATTTGAGTTTGTGCCTTTCAATAACCTGTAAGTCTCAGTAACCACTACATGGAACAATTGAATAGCTTATATTCGATAAACAGAGCAATTTCTTGTTATGTGTAGTGAGCAGCGGGTATCTCGTGACTTTGGTTGGATTGACAGGACATATATATTATTGTTAGTGTCCTTATTCCTCTCAATCAGTTACCACGGTTTCACGGCGCATCTAGAGATTTGTTTCTACAGACTCATTATATTGTAGGCCTTGTGCAGATAAAACACTGGGGAACAGAGGACTTCTCCATTTTCCTCATTATTTCGCATTTTGACTGAAAGTATAGATTTACTTCAGCTAGCACCGACTTTATTCGGTATTATATTCATAATCTTGGTGGCCATAATGGGCGCCTTTTGTCACTTTTTGCAGATCTATGTATCTTCAATCCTTGTAGGTATTCTTTGGGAACATCTAGGAATACATGATTAGTCCCGGTTTGGTAATTCAATGTGTTTGTCCATCTACCCATCTGAACAATCTTTGTAAGTATTTCTTGCATGTGCAGGCTAATATGTGATTAATGAGAGAATTAGACCACCTTGGAGTAGCGTTGTAGGTAATGATTGCCACTCATACATAGGTTGTGTATCAAAATTCAAAATCTTGTTCCTACGTAGTATAACGAGGTTTGATGGGATTCGCTTTTTGGTATTTGTTACCAATGCTTTCTGTCGTTTTCTACCAGTCTCATAATGTATTAGTCCCTGGTTTTCTTTCGAAACTACTTAAATCACAATCGAACATTGTTTGTTGACCTCGAACCCGATGCATTCTATTGTACACATCTTGGGTCCCGCATGTCCCGCAAGTACTATAAAGGGTCATGTTTTCCAAATTATGTGAGGTAGAACATATGGCAAGATTAAATAGATCATTTTTCTGAACCAAATTATGGAAAAATACAACCACTAAATTAGCTAGTGGATTCATACTACCATAAAAGATGAGATTTAAAAAAGGTAAGCGTCATTGTATTTGGAAACAACATGATCCTAGCACATAAATATCCCTGTTTCAGGCGACCAGGTATTATGAGGTTAGATAGAAGAAGAAATATCATCAATTGCCTAAACTATCAGCACTGATATGTCGTCCTTTGCGGCGCCAAGATCACTTCTTGCATCTGTAGAGCTAGGGTTCTTAGGCACGATCATCCAAATTCTATTCATTAGATCTTTGTACACTGGTGAAAACATGGTTGATAAAGTACATCAATTACCTTGGCTTACACAGCTACATGGACTGGCGCCAGTAGCTGCTGACACAAAAACAATTACGTAAACGCATGTAACATATGAACTACATTTGTGACCATATCACTTTGTACATGTTTGCCTATTACTCTAAACTAACTTCTCATATGTAATATTTCATGTATATAGTGTTTCGTGACTGTACATGTTCATGTTGATTTATTATATCAATATATAGTAGTGTGCGATCATCTAATATTAGGTTCGATCATCTAATATTAGGTTTTTAAGTCTTGATCTGTTGATCATATCTCTTCTTGTCATAGATCTCAAGGTTCCATTTGACAAACAAAACATATCTCATGCCCATGTCGCGCAAGGCATGGGCGCAAATCACTAGTCTATGAACAGATTTCATAATAAAAAGAAAAAACAGTACAGATTCAAATTCAGTCAGCTTAGAGTATGAGCACGGCGATTGGCGACGCCGGTGATTGAAATTGTTTATATTTTATTTTAGGCAAACCACACATGAGTACAAATGTGTAGGATGACTGACTGTATTCAGCCACAACAAGACATACCCAAATAGTACTAGCTGTGTTCGTCGTGGAGTTAGGATCAGTCTTGGACAAATGTGTTTGACAAATTCATCGAAACTTTATAAACAAAACACACTACAGCCAGCACATGTACAATTTAATTCCTTTGAAATCGTGCGAGGAAGTTTCAGAATTCAGATTCAGAAATAAGGGGACACACACTACAGCCAGCACACAGACAACAAAGATCAACATCTGAGATACGGGTTTCGTTGAAGTGCCCGTCGTTGAGGCCACCATTGACGTTGTGCGGGGAGACGCTGATGCCGAGGATATACCGCGAAGCTCCACGGGCTGCAGACCAGGCCATTGTTGGCTATCACCGGCCATGAATAAACAAAATGCTGTTACTCAAATTCATAGTTTCATACCGATCGTAGCTGCCAGAGGCGGTCCCCGCGAGGCCGCGAGAGCTGTGCCGCCGTGGGAGGAGCCGTCCTCACGGGGCATGCTGCGCCGCCGGATGGGAGTGGGCATCAACATGGGGTGCAATGATCCCGCGACGCCATGAGGAAGGCGTTCACAGCAGGACCTCCAGCCGCTCCTCGACAACGCTCGTGGCCTTGTCATGCTGCTCTACCTCATCTGGCGGTACAGTACAAGCACGAAACCAGAAGAAGCAAATGCATCAGCGCAAACATGCATATTACTCACCTCGTCCGTTCGGCCATCTCGGGACGCGATGTTGCCCTATTGAGTAGGGAGGCAGCACGCTCACCCCTGACACAATGACGACGTCGCCTCTCTTGGTGTTGCTGCGCCGAGGGAGAGGGCTGCCGCGGCTGCCGTCGGGATGGAGCCGTGGGGAAGAAGGGCCGCCTGCTCGCCAGGACCGCCGTCGGATGGGGCCGTGGGGAGGGCCGTCCGTACAGGGATGGCCGCGCCGCCGCCGTCGCCGCCGGGATGGTCAGGGCCGCCGCGATCACATCGAGGTGGGTGGGGGTGCCGCAGATTGCGTAGTCGGAAGGTAGGGCACGGCGTCGCACTCGCAGGGACGACAGCGTCACCGCTGTCGAGGTCGGCGTAGACAAGGCCGGAACGCCGGATGGGCACCCACCGGGAGAGCTCCACCTCGGCACCTCGCCGCTACGTGGTGCCGGTGCCTGCGTGCGGCGTACGGCCGTACGGGATCATGTGGGTGCGGGTGGGGGCGAAGAGCGGACGCCGGGAAGCAGAGGTACTAATTGTGGAGTATTTATTTACGGAAAGAGTACGGAGTGGTAACTGCAGGCGCGGTAATTATGCCGATTGACTTTTGCATGCAAGTGCTACAATTAGGAGGGCAGATTTGACCGTTCTGGACCGCTCGCCGGAGGCAGGCGGGGCTCCGCCGGTGCGTTGTTCAGTATTCAACGCGTAGGTAGTAGAATAGTAGCTATATATATATATATGGTAGTTTTTTTTTCTACATCTTGGAGTAGTTACACCCGTGTATATATCTCAAGATTTACAGATATATGACCAAACGAAGTCAAGACGTGGATGAAGTATATGATCATACTGTAATCATCACTACAGTATATATGTTAAGTATGCATTCATACGTTGAAGATATATGGATATCTTTTTTTTATATACAATAGTAGTTGCATTTTATGTAATATATTAAAAAATAAGGGTTCCTTCAAAAAATTTTCACGTAGTAAGATCTAGAGTACCTTAATACGGAAGTATCTAAACATACTCAAACCGATAAACAAGTATTAACACATACACAATGTGGTTTTTAAATATGTGAAAGAATCACACCCGAAGTGTATAGAAAAGTGCACTATATATATATAGAGAGAGAGAGACACGCGCGCGTAGCCATCTGGTCATTCCTACAGTCAAAGATAGCTTTCTAGTATTTAGTACCAATTATGTGTTGTGATTTATAAAATAACATTGCATAGCCATACTTAGCCAACCATTATCAGCCATCTGGTCATTCCTACAGTCAAAGATAGCTTTCTAGTATTTAGTACCAATTATGTGTTGTGATTTATAAAATAACATTGCATAGCCATACTTAGCCAACCATTATCTTAATTTAGCATTGTTAATTTCTTTGCACCCTCACGTGAGTTGCACACCTGTACCAAACTAAAGCCATCCAGCACATACTAGTACTTTCCTCCGTTCCATTTCATTTCTTAACTATGGGAAGCGTGTCCCTCAAACCCGACTTAACTCACTAATTTGTAAAAATACGTGCAACATTTATATCTCCAAATAAATTTGTTAAAAAACTAGACTTAAAGATCTTTCCAATGATACTAATTACTTAGTATAAAATTTTTATATATTTTAATAAATAATTACCGCAGTTTGAAAATCATTTTTTTTAGGGGAAGCGAGAATCGCAGTTTTCGGAACAGAGGAGTACTACTGCTCTATAGTCCAAAAGCAAGACGACAGGCATGCTGGCAATACACACACGCATAGCACAGGCACACGCATCCCTTCAGGCTCCTCTCGTCTCTCTCTAGTCCCTTCCCCTTTCTCTGTTCCAGCCATGTCACAGAAGCTCACCAGATCGACCGCTAGGGTGGGAATCTCCAAGGATTTCTACTCTGAATCAAGCCTATGTGCTATGCCCTGCTTTTCCCCTTCGATTTCTCAACTCCCATATCTGATGTGCACAGGTTGGCGGCGGCGTGCTTCACCAAGGTGCCAGCCCGGCAGCCATGGCGCCTAGGTAGCCAAGGATCCTGTGCATGCTGCTGTGGTGGTGTGTGGGGATTGGAAATCCAAGCAAGAACTCTCCCGATCTGACAGTGAGTACTCCTATTTTTGGTTCTTTGTGCTGTGCTTAGTTCATCTAGCTCGAAATCAAGATTATAGACTGTGTGATGTGAAGGTCCTTGTGCAAAAACTAATAAAGCCAGATATTAGTCCTACTTATGTGGTAGCTCACCTTAATCTTGGAGTTTTTAGCTAGGCTTGTGCTCTTCAGGAGCACCTCTTCTACTTGCAGATCTTGACAATACTACTTCTTCTTCTTGACTAGCTTACTTGTCAGCAACCCCCTACTCCCTGTCACTCTCCATGAGGATCAAGTCACCATCTTGGGCTGGTAGAAGGGCTCTTGATTTTCTTTTTTTTTTTTTTTTTTTTGAACAAAGGGTAAATTCTCATTGCACTTGGGTTGACAAATCGTCGACAACAATTACATTGACACTATCCGGGGACATTGCACGATATGTGCTCCGCCCCTTCAGCGCTACCCACATCAAGAGCAGCAAGAACATGTGCCTTGTTACACATTCTTGATACATGAACACACTCAAAGCGAATAAAATTTGCGTAAGTAAAAGACTTGAGTTCCTCGATCAGATTGCCATTCACCGACATATCTGGTGATTCCATTGCCAAGGTTTGTTTCACACTTAGTGCATCGGGTTTCCAAGATCGCTTTGCCGATTCCTAAGGCTGCCGGCTGCCGCACGCCCGAAGACAAAAGCGATCGCGTCTCAACTTGACAGCGTTGAGCAAGTGGTTAACCCGTCCCCAGCCATTCAGTACCACGTCTCCATCACTATCTCGATTAAGAATCCCCAACCTCCACAAGTGTTCACCGGTATGAATGACGCATCACAATTCAACTTCAAGAAGCCCTCAAAGTGGTCGTGTCCATCGCTCCACTCCTCGGGCCTGAACCCTTTTGCTTGAAGGATGTATTGTTCCCATTTTCGCAAAGATATGTATTGATGGATCTTGCAATGATTTAGGGTGGTACGCTGCGCCCCTCCTCTCGAATCAAATTTCTCTCACCATAAATACCGGAGAGTGATAAACATTATATTTCGCTTCTCCTCCTCCTCGTGCGACATATGATTGATCACCTCACGAGCACTGGTCAGGTCTCTCAATTTGTCACACTCAGTTTCCAGTCTCAATTCTCTCCAAACTCTCTTAGCCACCTTGCATTTCAGGAAAAGATGCCCACCATCTTCATCTTCTCGATTGCAGACCGGGCACCTTGTGTCTATCTTCATCCCTCTTATAGCCAGATTCCTTCTTAGCGGATGACTATTATGGGCCATTCTCCAGATAAAGTGTTTAACTTTGTTTGGACATTTTGATTTCCAAATCTTCCCCACATTGGATCAACATCTCTGTTGCTACCACCCTGAGCACTGCCCTTGTTTTTCCTGCGCAGCAAATTATCACGGTAAACCTTGTATGCACTCTTGACAGTGAACATGCCACGCTCATCATAATGCCAAGCTAGGAAGTTCTCTCTTCCTTCATTCACCGGTAGCGCCAAAATTATTTCAGCATCCTCCTTCCAAAAGATGTCCCGCACTAGTTCGCTATCCCATAAACCAGTGCTTGGATCAATCAGTTCATCAACATTTGACAGAATACTCCTTCCTCTTGGTGTAATGGGTCGTCTTGAAAAATCCCTTGGAATCCAGGGATCAGTCCATATTTTTAAATTTTGGCCATTCCCTACTCTCCAAATCATCCCCATCTTCATCACCTCCAGTCCTTTCAGAATACTCCTCCATGTGTACGACATGCCCCATTTCGGTTTTGCCTCCGTGGATCGTTGATTTCGGGTAGTATTTAGCTTTAAGGATTCTTGCACATAGGGACTCAGGTCTATTCCACAACCTCCAACTTTGCTTAGCAAGCATGGCTAGATTAAAGGCATGTATGTCCCGAAAGCCCAATCCTCCTTCTTTCTTTGCTTTTTGCAGTATATCTCTACTAAGCCAATGAATCTTATGCTTCCCCTCTTGTTGATTCCACCAAAACCGACACACCATTTTGCTGATTTGGTCGCACAGTGATTTTGTCAGATCAAAACAGCCCATGGCGAAGGTCGGGATCGCCTGTGCGACGGGTTTGATTAAGACTTCCTTTCCCGCCCATGACAGGAATTTTTCTTTCCACCCCTGAATGCGTCTCCAGATTCTATCTTTCAGGTAGGCAAAGGTGCTCCCTACTGATCTTCCGATATGTACAGGGAGGCCCAGATATCTCTCATTCATGGTCTCCTTTGCAACTTGGAGCTTTTCACACACCTCTCTCTTCTGCGCATCTTGGGTGTTTTTGCTAAACAAAACAGCTGACTTTGCTTTGTTAATCATCTGTCCCGAACACCTTTCATACAACTCCAGGATATCCTGTAGATGTTGAGCATCCCCCCATTCGCACGAATCAAGATTAAGGAATCATCGGCGAATAGTAAGTGTGATACACTTGGTGCTGAGTGACAGACTTTCACTCCGGCAATTCTACCATCTTGTTCGGCTTTCTGTAGCAAAGCCGAAAATCCTTCTGCACATATAAGAAAGAGATATGGTGATAGTGGATCCCCTTGTCGCAACCCCCTCTCAGGTTTTATAATGTCAGTGAGTTCCCCGTTCACCTTGATTCTGTAGGAAACTGTCGACACACACTCCATAATTAACCCGATCCATTGTTCTGCAAAGCCCATTGTTCTGCAAAGCCCAGCTTTCTCATCATTTGTTCAAGAAAATCCCATTCAACCCGATCATACGCCTTGCTCATATCAAGCTTTAGAGCAGCATAACCCAAATTTCCCTCTCTTTTATTCAAAGAAAAATGTGTGATCTCATAGGCAACAAGAATGTTATCTGAAATTAAAGGCCCAGGGACAAAGGCGCTTTGGGAAGGGCTAATTACTTCATCCAGAATTGTTTTCAACCTCCCCGCTAAGACCTTGGAGACCACTTTATGTCACATTACATAAGCTTATAGGACGTAGATCAGCAACCCGTTCAGGATGGTTTGTCTTTGGGATCAAAGAGATTACCGTATCATTCCACCCCTCCGGGATTTTGTTTCCCGCAGACATGCAAAGACCGCCGGTTAACTTGTTGCCCACAATATCCCACAGGTTCTTGTAAAAAACTGACGGCATCCCGTCCGGCCCAGGTGCTTTAAAATCACCGATAGCATCAAGGGCATGTTTGACCTCCTCCTCTGTGAACTCCTTTAGGAGATGGGCGTTCATATCTGCCGTGATTCGGGGTTGCACGTCTTCAAGGAGTTGCTGTGTGTACCCCCTCCTCACCCGGGCCGGACACGAAAATTTGAGAGAAATGGTTCGCAATAAACACCTTTTTCTACTTCCTCCTCCACCCAACCCCCATTCTCCTTTTTCGACGCCCTATTCTATTTCTCCCTCCTCTCCGAACACACTTTATGAAAATAGCTCGTGATTACGATCACCAAAATGTAGCCAATTGACATGGGCACGCTGTTTCCAATAAACATCAATCTGCTCCTACAAGCGGTCAACTTTAAAACTCCAGACAGCTTCTTTACTCACCACCAAATCACTAATAGGGGCCCGACGCCACTTCTCCAACTCCTTTTTTGCATGTTTAAGTCTCTTCTCTAAGCCTACCCCAACTAGCTTGGGACTAAAGGCTATGTTGTTGTTGTTGTTGTTGTTGTAAGTCTCTTCTCTAAGTCTCCGAGGGCATTCTTACTCCAATCTAACAAACTAGTTGCTACCCCCCTCACCTTGGCGCTCAGGCTTTCTGTATTTCCCACTGCATCCCAGCCCTCTTCTACAACTCTCTTGAACTCCTCCTCTTGTAACCAATTTGCTTCAAACTTAAAATCACCATTGCCACTCGACCTCCGCCCAACTTGCTCCTGCTCCGTAGATATCACCACCGGCCGATGATCGCTATGGAAAGGATCCCCATTTTTGACATGAACTAACAGGAATTTTTGCAGCCATGCAAAATTTGACACTGCTCTGTCGAGGCGTTCTCGAATATTTTTATTCCCATCGCCTGTTTATTCCTCCAAGTGAAGACGTCCCCCCGCAAAGCCTAGATCATGCAGCTCGCACACCTCTAGAGCCCTCTTAAACCGATCCGGATAACTCGTGGTCTTTGAGCTCCCCCTTCTTTCTCATGTTGGAACAAAATTTCATTAAAATCACCGGCAAGATATGCCACGGCTGATTATTTTGCTGTTGCACAGCCAAATCCTCCATCACCTGCCACGCCTTGTGTTTCATTGCCACATCAGGTTCCCCGTAGATCCCCGTTAACCGCCAAGAAAATCCCCCCGTCTCCGATATCTCCACATTAATATGACTTTTTGATTTACTTTTCAAAACCAAATCAATACCTCTTTCTCCACAGCATGGCCAATCCTCCCCCCCTTTTCCTACACAACCCACCAGCTCCATATTGTCCAGCCCCAATTTCATCCGCAATACCTTCATCTTCTTCTCATCAGATTTGGTTTCCGACAAGAACATCACATCCGGCCGCTCCAATTTCGACAACACCAAGCCCAGTGCAGGGGCGTTTCCTAACCCCCGGCAATTCCATACCACGATCTTCATCTTTGCTCACCGGATTGTTCACGCACTCCCACTCCCAAGGCATCGCCTTCCTCTCGGTGACGCCGCAACAGCCATGTGCCGTCGCCTTCCCGCTCGGCAGCCCGCAAACACACGTCTCCGGCGACCTGGCCGAACTGTTTGCGCAAAGGCGATAGCACAGAGGCGGTAGCACAACCTACGAAATATCTATCTTTTTTTTTTTTTATCACATATATATCTTACAGTGGTAGACTTCAACTTTACTCACTCAACTAACAACTAATTCCAGCTAGAAGTACAACTCAATTTTGCTACTTGCGATGGTCTATGTAACCTTTTTTCTTTTTTTTCTTTTTTATTTTTTAACTCACTCTAGAACCAACTAGCTAGTTCAGAAGACCGTATGCCACCGCGCACAATGGAGGGAGATCGGGAGGTGGATCAAGATTACCTTGCGCCTCCGACGAAGAAGCCTCGCGGGCGAACGGGGACACCACGCCGCTCCTCCGGACACCCGTGCCTCGCGGCAAAATGCCCGGAGAAACAGCGCATTCCGCACGGGGCGTTCTTCGCCGCCGAGCCGCTAGGTCGCGTGGTCGGGCCACCACGCGAGGCTCGCCCGCGCTTGGCCCCTCTCGCTGGTGAGCGTGGACACCGCTGTGCTTCCCCACCGTCACCGGCGCCGGAGCTCCGCCGCCCGTGGCCGGCAATCGCAGACCAGCGAACTCCTCTCGCTCTTCACCGAACGTCGGCGCTTGCAGGACGGCCAAGGACGCAGGAGAAGATGGCGAGATTGCCGGGTTGGGGACGAACACGCCGAGGACACGGCCGCGGATTACGAAAACGGGCGGGAAAACGAGTGGAACGAGCCGGACGACGACGCCGGACGGAGCCGCGCCAAGGCGGCGGCCGCCCGGATCGCCTCCCGCTACTGTAGCCCTAGCCCAGGTCGGCCAGCGCGACCTTCCTCTTCGTCGCCGTGCGAACAGGGAAGGAGAGGCTCGCGTGGGGACGGAAAGGAGGTGCCGGCGGCGGGGAGCAGGGAGAGGGGGAGGCAGCGGCGTCAAGGGGAAGATTTCGACGGCGGGCGGAGGGAAAGACCCCGATTGCCAGGGAAGAGCCTCGAAGCCGCAGAGCGCCGAGGAAAGAGAATGCTGAAAGGGCAATTCTCAGAGCTGCCGGCTCTTGATTTTCTCAAGAATGAGTGCACGAGGTATTCTTCTGGAGGCTCAAACTTGAGTGGAGAGGGCAAGAGCTGAAGGGCTGCTACTCGTGGAGGCAAGGCAGGCAAGGCTCTGGACCCCTTTTCTACCACTACTACTCCCCAGCTCTCCCAATTATTTTAATCCCAGCCATGGCTCAGTCAAAGAAATTCACTGTGTGCTGTCCAGCTGTTGCTAGTAGAGTGGATAGTCTTATTCTAGAAGGGCATGGCTACATTTCTCATGTACCAACTTTGCAACTGTGGCTATAGTGTAGTGTACTTCTATTGTACTAAAAATGCAAAAGAATGGTGGCCTGGGTGATTTAGTTGAGTGAACTTGGTCTATACTGTACTTAAAGACCACCAGGCTTACTAATTGATTTATGCATTTTAATACTGAAGTATACTAATTGTCTAGCTTATGCTAATTGATTTTTCTTTACTATGTACTTAGCTATAATTAATCATGTACTAAAATGCGGGTTGTTACAACCGGCAACCGGTGTTCTTTGCAGAGGACTTGGTCTGTGCAAACCCAGCATATTTCTCTTGCAAAGCTCGTTGTCAAAGTCAGAGCTGTCAGATGTTGGCGCGTGTGGCCGTTTGTTGGCATGGGCCGACATGTGTTCGTCGTTGTTTGCGGTGAGGCTTCATACTAATCGGTGGTCATCGATGTTGAAGTCGGAGTCGTTGACATGAATATAACAACTAAGTGTTAATTATAAATTTTATAAGAGAAAAATATTAGTGATCCAACTTAACCTTCACATACGTTGACATCACCGTCACATTTTAGAAATTCCCTCATCTCTACATCAGTCTCATGGGCTAGAGGTGTCTTCTTAGTTTTAAAGGTGTGTGGCTCGTTAGGCTCGTGAGCTGGCTCACGAGCTAGCTCGAGTTGGCTTGTTATCTTAACGAGCTAAAAAACTAGCTCAGCTCGTTCCAAATTGAAACGAACCGAGCCAAGTCGAGTTCATCTTCGAGTCGAGCGAGCTGCGAGTCACGAGCTTTATTGCCACCCCTAACTACAACATAAGTGGAGGCTCGCCTGTAAGATCATCATATATTATTTATCATAAAATACGCTTGCGCTTTTTAACTACAGATTCTTCTCTGCAAGGTTTCAAAAGATGAAAGTACCTGCTGCAAGTTATGTAATTTCGTTGCTAGGATGTTAATGAAATTTCAGAGGGGCTTTGGGGTAAGAATTTTGCTGCTTGCATATCGGAGTAATATAGTCTCGTGCTTCCAATATATACTTATTGTGTGTGCTTCCAATATATCTAGACTAACAATATATCTAGAATTTTGCTGCTTGCATATCGGAGTAATACATATCGGAAACCTTGACTATGGCCTTTCTTCTCCGACGTGTGCGCGCTTCATGTGGGTGGCCAGATCGGCCGGTGATGCCCAATGTGATCATGTTCCATGACGACATTGGTGTTTTGTAATGGTTTTCGGACGGTTCCCCACTAATGGACTGGCCAATTCTCTCGTGCTTTTTCAAATAAAATGAGTATTAAGTGCCCGTTTTGTTTAAAAACATAGAGCAATTTTAGTTAAATTCGAAATCTTGTTTTTTAAGTAGCCAATCATGTACTCTGTTTCTAGCACCTGAAAACTCTAGTTCAGCAACTTGTTGATCCTGGAGATACGATTTACTAGTGACAATTCATGCGTGCTTATTTTAGATTACATGTTCCTGTTTAGATCAAGGATGTCTAGATTTAACAGCTGTATAATAGCAAGAGTAAGGGGACCATAACAAGTGTAACCTTCACATTCGTTTCCACCTATTTGTATGAACTGCACTCACCTCAGACCAGATTTAAGATTTATGGACCAACAAATCACCTCTGCTTGGATGCTTAGGATACTGCCAGTGCATGGTGAAGAAGATCCATGACAGCGCATGGTGGAGGGGCTTCGGTGATGAATAGGTTGCTGCATTCATGTGGCGTTGAAGGCCAGTAGAAGGATGTATTATTCACAGAGAAGTACTTCACATCAACACACTTCCATAATGTTCTTTACAGAAGGGCATGATTATTGTGTGAATCAAAAAGCTGATCCTGCACTCATGTTGATGGATAAAAAGCACCATTTTCATGACAAAAGCAAAACTTACCACTGTGAAAAAAGAGATCAATAAGAATTTCAGTAAATCAATGTGCCGTATAATTAGTTCAATACAAAATGCGTTATATGTCAGCAATCAACATTTTACTTGTCATATTACAAACCAACTATCCCATAGTCTTTTTTCCCTTTCTTTTCTTACATTAAGCATCAACTGTAACTCTGTGACTTCTCAAAAAAAAAAAAAACTGTAACTCTGTGAAAATCAAATTTCTTAAATTCTAATACAGTAACCGGAATGGATCAGCTGGTTCTACCAATGCAGCGTAGGAAGATGGAATAGATATTGTAAGGAAACAAAACATCTTGGTCATGCAAGCAGCTGGAAGAATTATTGCTGGGATGAGGTGTTTGTGTTCGTGCTCTGCCAGTGCTGTTGTCCCAGCGACCTGAACCCTAGCCCCTTCCTCTTCCAGAGATTGGTTTTGACGTGAGTAGTGGTGCCACCATAGAGGCGTGGAGTTGCCGCAGCTTCCCAACAAGCCGCCATAGCAACAGTTGTTGCCCTTGAAGCTGGCCTCTTGTCTCACCATCCTGTGCCGTCTGAAGGAGAGAAACAGCGATGGTGAGGGCATGATGGCACAGCCTCAGGCAGTGAAGTGGTAACAACTCACCAAGTACATGATACTCGTACAGGATGTGAGACCCAGCAGAAGATGCAGCAGCAAGAGTTTTGCATTCATTTTCATTATTATGCCATTAACTGATGAACTCGTCAACTGGGAAATACTCATTTCGGCTATCTACTGGATTCATCAACTACACCAGACCAAATACATCAACTAGAGCAAACAAACATAAGAAGAAAAAGTTCACGCGTGGCGCTCACTAATATTAGGATTCAGGACAAACACAATCATGACATGTTATGCCCAAGTAAGCTGGATAATAATAGTATAATTTTGCCCCACAAACAGGTTGAATGACACGATTCAAGTAGATTAATTAAGAAGTGCATGTCCACATGCATACATATATTATGCAGCCTACATACAGAAGAGCCGATTAATTCACGGAGCATGGCCAAGCATTAATTGAACTGAATGTAACACTAGGTAGAGCACATCTCCATTTGGTAATGTCGACTCAACGTAGCAACATAAGGTACATATATCCCAGCACTGCCTTTCTCAAGGTCAAGGACAGTACAGAATTCCAGACACCGCATATATCCCAATAAGGCAGTATACTCAGCCAGATTGTGGAGTGTGAACAGAAGATTAAAAGGCATTAAAGATTATATAGATAAACTGGAATGAAAAGAAGACTACCAAGAGACCTGTAGGTCCAAATTGCAAAGTTATGATCGAAGCAAAGTCCCTGTCCTGACACAAATATACAAAAAATTAAGGGCAGCGTAATTATTGTAGGTTCAAACTATGCTCTGCCTGCAAGCTGTATATACGATGAAGGGGCTATGTAACTTTGTGAAGGAACGTCCATATAGTAAAATAAATAGCTGCCTGAAAGGCCTATATCTGTGACAAACACAAACACCCCGAACACTTCTACTCTGCTTGTGGTAGTGTCAGGGCCACATCAACCCTAGCCGTCAGGTAGGAGCGCATGAAACATGAACACCCAGAGACCCCAACCCACTTGTGCTCTCTCAGTGGTAGTGTACCGGCTACCTGAACCCTTGGAGAGCGACGGCGCATCCTCGGTGAAGAGGGAGCAACAGTGCAGCACCAGGTACATCACTCGCAGCATGTTGAAGATACAGCAGGAAAAGTTTGCATTCTTTTTTCATTATTATGCCATTAATTGATGAACTCATCAACTGGACAAAGCTCATTTCAAGTATCTACTGAATTCATCAACTACACAAGACTAAACACATCAACTAGAGTGAAAATACATAGAAAAGAAAAAGTTCACGAGTGGCACTCACTAACATTGGGATTCAGGACAATCACAATCATGACATGTTATGGCCAAGTAAGCTGAATAACAGTAAAACTCAGCCCCACGGAACAACTTGAACGACACAATTCAAGTAGATTAATTAAGAAGTGCATGTCCACATACATACATATTTTATGCAGCCTACATACAGAAAAAGCCCGATTATTTCACAAAGCATGGCCGAGCATGAATTGAACTGAAGGTAACGCTAGCTAGAGGTCATCTCCGTCTGCTAATGTTGACTCTGAGAACATAGGAACATAAGGTAGATGTATACCAGCACTGCCTTTCTCAAGGTTGACGACAGTACGGAATTCCAGACGCCGCATATCCCATGATGCCAACGAAGCATCATCCCATGAATCGCCATCATAAGCACCCCTAGTAACAAAGAAGATGGTATCGCAGTCCGGATGGATCCCAACCACCGAGTACTCCTTCTCAATTACGTTCAGCAGCTTATCGATCCTGACAGTATGCTTCAAGACCCATTCTTGACTATCATAATCCTTAAGGCACCAGACTGCAATCTCGCTTGCTAGGAGGAGTGTATCCTCATTGTCGTCATCAAGTATGGTGAGAGGAGCTGGAGATCGAGTAACATAGTGCAAGCGCCCCCGTGAGAATCCAATTGCACCGGAGTAGAAACCGCGCGGCGCACGGACCGTCTTCCATGCCTTGCACTCCTTGTCTACAACCACCAGCACAAAGTTGTCGTCATCCTCAATGGAGTTGTGGCCGTCCTTGCACAGCTTGCCGGGCAGGTGCAGCATACCGCCAACAAAGACACTTCCGGAGACCAGCACAATTTTGTCAACCAAGCCAATATCCCTACGAGTCCAGGCTCTGGTTCTGGATGAGTAGATGCTCACTCCTGTGAGATGCCATTCCTTGACAGTGGCCTCGAAATCGAGGACGCAGAAATGGGATGGGCTAACTGCCGGATCGAAAGCCAGGTGTTGGGCACAGTAATCTGTGGTTGGCTGCGGCTGCGGAGGTGGGGGCAGCTCGGTCCACCTCTGGGTGGCGGGATTGCAGACGACCAGACGTTCCTCGCTGTTGTTGTTGTAGCAGGAGCAGAGGAGGAGGCCGTTGCAGGTGTCCACCAGGCGGATCTTGGTGTAATTCATAGGCCGCAGGAAAGCGAGGGAAGCGTCGACGGAATCGACGACCATGGCTGCCGAGACAGCGGCCAGGTGGTGGCGGTAGCCGCCGGGGTAGGTGGTGTAGAGGAAGCCGGCAAGGGTTTGGGGCAGCTTTTCGCGGTGGGCCGGGCAGGCGATGAGGTCGCGCCAGCGCTTGCAGACGCACTTGAAGCGGTGGACTGACCTGACGGGGGAGCCGTGACAGGATCTCCATGATGAGGTCGTCCGTGAGGGAGGCTGGCCGCCGCCGCCGCCGCCGCCGCCGCCTCTGCTTCCGACACCAGAGAGTTGTCCTTCTTGGATCCCTCCTCCTCCATGGTCCAGATCAGGCGAGATGCGAGTGGGGAATGATTTTAGGAAGGGAAAGGGATTAGACGCGCTGCATCATATCCTCCGTGCGCACAGCCAGTAGCTTTCGTTGGCCCCACCAAACCACCGCCCCTACGGAGAAAAAAATCTCTTAACCTTATCCCTTCGCTACCCAACCTTATCCCTTCGCCCTGCCTTACCCGATCTTCTCCACCGCTCGTCGTCTCTACTTCTGCTTCCTCTCCCTGGCAGGCACGTATGCCAGCCAATGTGCGGACGCGCCAGCCCGCACGCCGGGCCGGCCCATTAGGCACGGTGGTCCATCTATCCTGGCAGCCCATTTAACTTTTTGTGTAGAAATTTAGTGCTAAATCGTACAAAAAAAAAAAAAAATAGATGTCCGGAGACCTTCACAAAGACCGCGAAGCACCTTACCACCACACTACTAGAACACTTTGGAAAACTACTAGCTACCACACGCCAGGTAGAGTTTTCCATATAATATATACTTTATTAGTCTAGGTCCGTCAAGCCAGCTACCACACGACCTGGCCCAAGTATCATACAACCGCGTACTATGTAAGAAACTGATAAAAAAGACATCATTTTCGGAGACGCTGATTTGAAACGCGTCTCCGTTGAAATATCGGTGACGCGTTTTGTCCCCACGCATCTCCAATGTATTTTCCCATAGTCTCAAATATCCTCAGTACATAGACATAGCAGACGTGTCTCAACAAAACGCGTCTCCTATACAACCGACTCTACATCGCAGACACGTTTATCAATCCGCGTCTCCAATTGTTTATCCTCGGACCGAAATTTTTATTGAATCCGGTTAAGACCTCACACGTCTGGCGTCGCGGCCGGCACTCCGCAGATCCGCACGGCTCCACACGTCCCGCCCTCCCGTCCAAAGTCGACTCGTTTCCCTCTCTCCTCTACTCTCGTGCTCTCCCCTTCTTAGATGGCGGTGTGGGGCGGCTTTCGGCGGCTCCTGCCTCCTCCCAACCGACGGGGAAGGGCGGGACGACGGCGGGGGGGCGGCGGCCGGGCCCGAGGCGGGAGGGCGGGACACAAAGCGGCGGGGCTTCGGGCCCGAGGCGGGGAGGGTAGGACAGAGGCGGCGGCGGCGTGGCAAGGGGGGGGCCCGGGCGGGACGGCGACGACAACTTTCATCCTCTCCCACGGCTCCCCCTACCTCTCCCTCTCCCTCCAAAGACGGGCGTGAGCACGGTGGCGAACATGCGGATCCGGGCGGGGGCTCGCGGATCGCGGGAGGTGGGAGGAGGGGGAGGGGGCCGCGAGGCGGGCGGCGATGGCGCCGGCAAGGCGTTGGAGCGAGGGGGGGCAGGGACAGGCGGGGGCGGGGTCGAGGTGGAAGCACGCCGGTAGCTAGCTCAAGGAAGAAGGAGGTGAGAGGGTGGAGGGACATGGACTGGTAGCTAGCTCTCCCAAGCTACCTACCAGTAGCCCGTTAGTGGCTCCCTATACATAGCGGGTCGTGCCGTGTCGGTCCGGGCACGAATTATAATGAGCCATGCCATGCTTGGGCCGGACCAAATTTTGCGCGCTTCGTGTTGGTCCATCAGACACGACCCATTTGGACACATATAATCGGTGCTAGGCCGTGCCTTTCCTCTCGAGATGCTCCACTCACGGGCTCAGTGCACTGATCTGTCCTTTATCTTTGAATTTGGACACCTATAATCGGTGCTAGGCCGTGCCTTTCCTCTCGAGATGCTCCACTCACGGGCTCAGTGCACTGATCTGTCCTTTATCTTTGACTGGTCTCTTCCTTTTCTTGGTCCCTGCTCTGATCAGCGGATGTTGCAGATTCGACGCATCAATCTCTCTCCGCAGCCTCCATCGAGGGCCCGTACTTCTCTATCTTCTTCTAGCCTGCCCCCGAGTCAATTCTTTTATTGTATTCATACTTATCCATATCTTTCCTGTTTCACTCAGTGACCCAGTGACCCTATGAGTCACTGTAATATCATGACCCTACGTGAATTGGTCTTGGCAGCTTGTCACTTCCTCGACTACCTATAAATACAGATAGCTCCCTCTCTTGCTCCAGGCTCACATCCCCTTTGAGTCATGGAGACATCCCTTCTCGTCATGATTCCTTCCTTCTTAGTCAGGCCACCAGACCAATGCTCTTGTCGCCTTTATGAGAACTATTCGGCGAGCTCCAACTTCCCCCTCCAGCTTTATCCATTTTCCTTATTCCGTGCAGCCTTGTGCTGTAGCCAGGGACCCTAGGAAGAACTCGGTGGGCTCTGACCCCGCCCGGCAGGATGGCGTCTGCGAGGGTCATCCCTTGCTAGCACGCCCCCTCGCCGATCGATGGTTATGTACGGATGGTCACGTTGTCATGGTGTCTGTCCAGTAGTTCTGCTCTGTCCTGGCCGCCCAGCAACTACAAACGGACCCTGCCGAGCCGCACACTGATCTGCCTTCCAGCTCCTTCTGCGAGACCCTTTGCCCAGAACGTGCATCGATGTTCCTACACTTCTTCGGGACATCCGGTGTTGCCACCCCCAGCCCCCCACCCCCGCGCGTGATGAGTTGGTCTGCTTGTATCGGTGAGGATGTACGGGCAGTGTTCCCCGACTTCTTCAGTTGCCTTCCACTGTGTCACCTTGTAACCGGAGCTGTTGAGGCTAGTAATGTAACCCGATCTCTCTTTAATCCAAAAAAACATGCACCTCCTTATTTACGAATATCAGTCGCTATACCTGAGTATCGGCCATCTCGAAGGCGATTGCAGACACTGGCTTGCGGATTTTTTTGCGCTAAGGACGAATTTCCGCATAGAGGCCAACTCGGTACCGGCTCTTTTTTCTTCCGGTCACGTCGTCACCCATTAGTCGATACCGATCTCATGTCTGAATCATCTTGCCACCCATTGGGCGTCCACTTCTCCAGCGATCGCGATCCCATAGCTAGTAATCCTAAAGAAGTCTCCATCCCACGCCCTTCCAGATAAGCAATCGACGCCCTCGATCTACCAAGGTTGGAAATCGGCCACAACCACGTGGACAGTAGTTTCGGCTCACTACAGCATGGTCCTTTAAACAAGGCATTTAAAAATGCCTTGAAAAGTGGTAAAAATGCCTTCATAGATCTTTTTAGGCATTATTGGAAATGCTGGCTATAAGCTTGACTTAAAAAGGTTTTTGAGGCATTTTTTCAAAATGCCTTTCAATGTCAATATTTAAAGGCATTTTCTAGATGCCTATAATGCATTTTAAAGGCATTTTGTACAAGCCTTAAAACATTAGCGAAGGCATTATTAAAAAAGCCTCCAAACCCAAGGTAAATTAGCACAATTCATTTAAGAATGAACCGATGTGAGCACAAATTAATAATACTAGTGCAGGGGCGCGCGCAATGGCACGCGTAGATGCAGTTACAAATTTGAAGAACACTGTATAGTATCACACATTGGAAGAAGTAAAGCTGTAAACAAACATAAAAGTGGTCCTAGGAGAGTACTCAGTAGGCTCAGAATTCTAATTACATCGCATTTGGGTAGTACAGATTGGGGTGGTGCATTCCTACTTTTGCCGCTCCCTCCTGTTCTTCTCGGATGGGCCATCCGCTCTTCTTCTGCTTCAAAGCGACATCCTCTCATGGCATGGGAACATGGCTGCATCTCTATAAATATATGTGAAACTGCAGGGCATCAAATTTTAAGTGCCAAAGCACAAACACTGAAAAAAGTTGTACTGTGAAAGATATTCATAGTCCATCACATAGCCTGAATCTCTTAAGTACTAATAGATCAGATGCCTAACATTGTTTAAGTCCTCTATCTAATTTAAATTCCCTTGTATCTATAACTTGCTGTAGCTGTTACAAGGTGTCCCAACTCATGTTATTTTCATTGGCCTTATTCTATCAAGGCCAACTTGTGTAATGAGTTTTCATATTTAAAAACTCGAAATGGCCTTAATGTTGACTCTGCAGGTGTAGATAGGCGTAAACAAGTACATTATTGGAAAAACATTGCAGGTGTAGAAAGGTACTTTACATTTGCTGCTCCTAGGCTAAATCACTCTAGCTGTTGATTCCTGGCACGCTGAACAAGGTGTTTGCTTCAAACCTTGCTGTACAAAGCAGCAAACACATGTTCGACGATAAAAATAGACGAATATATTCAGATCATCATCTCCAAGAATCCACATGTACACATAGCAGTAGAAACTACGTAATTACATGAACTGCTATTTTTTTGCAGCAAACTTGTACCATACATGAATGGACGGCACTATTCAGAGAAAGGAAAACTCCTGTATACTGCATGACTACAAAGCTTAGTGGTTAACTTGGCAGCATATACTATATTTAATAGCATGACAGCAATTGTTGGCAGCATCAGAAAATTAGAAAAGGGCAGGATATGTGAAAATGAACCTATATCTGATCTGACAGGGTGTGTTGTAAATACAGATTATATTTAATAGTGTTACAGTTTTGCACACACACATTAGAAAAAAAAAAAGGCACGGCTGCTCTTTTGTGGGCCACCAGCATAGGATGATTGGAGACAATGATATGAAGGCTTACCAAGATGCTTCTCTGAATATGCTTAGGCTAACACCATGCACAGCAACTTCAATGTGCTTCTGGTACGTGGGCCTGATAGAATTACCAAATAATTAGACTATGGTTCGAAAAGGGTAAAAAAAGAAAGCAAAGAGTAAAAAATATGCATTAGAAAGACATAGTAGCATGACTTGTCTGCTTAGTCATGTTTTAGTGCTACTGCTAATAGCCTGCTCCATGCAGGGTCTGACATATGAACCAAATCTTTGCTTGTTTAAAACTGCTAAAATGAATTAAACATAGATCGAAAAGGCAGAGATGGTATTTGAATAGAGTATCTAACACGAACAAAATGTATCTGGTTCTATGAAATTACTGATTGTATGATTTGACACCGAATTGGGAAAAACAGCAGGATAGCAATTAGTCAAGTGTTTACACTATATTTAAGACTTCTGTAAACAGATGGATGAATGGATAGATCGATGAGATACTCACCTGAAAAATGATTTAGTTTGTTTTTCCAACAGGCATGGATGATGACAAGAGCTGAGAATCAAACGAATCATGTACAGATACAATGAATAATCAATTATATTTATAGAGTGATATGCGCATACTCCGATCTTTATCCTAACCACGGGAGATATTGAAGATGATTTAGAGTGACACTTTCTACAAACATTTTCACAAACAGGTAGTGAGCATGAGACATTGCATTCATAGATTCAGCAAAATGAACCAGATTAAGCGCAGACCGGAACTAGATGTAGTTGCTGACCTGCGCATGAGCCGGCGAAGGAGGAGCCGGAGATAGACATGGAAGCAGAGCTGGAGCCAAAGTCAGGGAGAGCGCGCGCGGTTTGGCCTCCACAGGCTGCTTGTGCCGCGGCGGGGCCGGGGCGGCTGTTCAAGGTGAGCCACGAGCGCGACGTGGCGGGGTGGACGTGTGGTCACCGGCTCACCGCTCCACGAGTACCAACACTCAGCGGCTTGGGGTGAGGAGCGAGGACGGGGGAGCAGAGGTCGGGTCCGTGTGCAAGGGTGGGGCGGAGTTATTGCGGCGGGGCAGGAAGGGGCCAGGGCGTCTCCTCGTCGTCGTCCTCATCCACCTCCGCCTCCGTAGTCTTCATGGACATGAGCTCTCAGCTCGCCCTCCCACCACCGGAAGGCGCGCACCTCCATGGGCGGCGGTTCCTCGACGGAGGAATCGAACGTGCAGGTAGAGCAGATCGGGGTGGGCGTGGCCGGATCTGTATGCAAGGGCGGGGCGGGTCCAGGGCAGCAGGGGCGGGCAGAGCCACGGCGGCGAGGGCGGCCGTGGGTGCGGGCGCGAGCACAGGCAGAGTATTTTTTTTTTAATCCACACACGGCATTATGCCATGCTGTTGATTAATTGGTACTCAGCATAATCACGAGCACAAAGGTCTCTTACAAATTCCGGGAGGGGGTCAAACCAGACATGGAATTGACCCGGGTCCCAACTCATACCCAATGAAGCTAAATCATGAGCACAAGAATTACAAGATCTATGAATTTTACAAAAGCACATAGAAGTGAGATTATCTTTAGTAGCCTCCCTGATCTCTTTGAAAAGAGAGCCGTGCACCGATAGATCATACTCCTGTGAGGTTACTGCTTCCTTTAGCTGAAGTGAATCAGTTTCAAGCACCACTCTGGATATACCAAGATATACAGCAGCGTCGACGCCATGCTTGCAAGCCATTGTCTCCGCCATGAGTGCATCATGAACAGGCCCAAGACTTCCTGCACCGGCCGCCACTGCTTCGCCCTCATGATCGCGTATCACAAAGCCCCACGCGCCATTTTTGCTCCCAGGAATGAAACTGCCATCAACATTAATTTTCAGACAGTCACCTTCCGGTGGTACCCAACTCTGAATCTTATTGGACAATGATCTTTCCATCTCACATGCAAGTTCTTTTTGAAGGACACTTCTAGCCAGGCTTAACACCGAATGCACAATATCAGAGCACGAGGGCATTAGTTCACCGGCATTAACTTTGTTCCGTGCAGCCCACCAGTTCCACATTAGAGCACAAATCAAGAATTGGATATCCTTTTTCAGTTTCAGAATTTCAGTGATTAACTCTGTAGCCGAGAGTATGGAGGACAGTCTTACTCTGAATGTTTCTAGGCCAAGAGCTCGCCAGCACCTTCTCACTTCTTTTGCATTTCAGAAAACAATGAGCACCATCTTCATCGTAGCGGGAACACACCGGACATCGTGTATCCAGTGCAATTCCTTTGCTCTTGATTTTCATCTTTACAGGTAGACTGTTATGAGCCATTCTCCAAATATGCTGCTTGATTTTTGGAGGTCCTGGGATCTTCCAAATCTTCTTCCACACCGACCCACTATTATTAGAGTGTTGTGCCGAGGATTGACCCCTCTGAGTACAGCTGTTTTTCTCTTTATCATCTTCTAGAACATGGTATGCGGATTTGACAGAGAACATACCCTTCTTATCAAAGTGCCAGGCTACCACATCTTCTCGGTCAACATGTACTGGGATAGTTAAAATGATAGCTGCATCCTCGGCCCAAAAAACATCATTCACCAGCTCTTCATCCCACGTACCAGTGATCGGATCGACAAGTTCAGAAACTTTGGATAAGATGGTATTACCTCTTGGGGTTATAGGTCTTCGTGAACCTCCAGAAGGTAACCATGGATCCTCCCAAATCCGAACCATCGAGCCATCACCAATGCGCCAGATAATACCCTTCTCCATAGCCCGGAGCCCTCTCTCGTAAGCTACGCCATGTATACGAAATGCCAGGCCCCTCTCTAGCTGACCACAAATCACCACTAGGGGAGTATTTTGCTCTCAACAATCTGGCACATAGTGAGTTTGGGCTCTGAATCAACCTCCAACTCTGCCTTGCAAGCATTGCAAGGTTAAACAGATGCGAGATCACGGTAGCCCAGCCCCCCCTTCTCCTTTCGGCTGGCCAGGGTTGGCCATGACAGCCAATGTAGTTTCTTCTCATTATCTTGTTGCGCCCACCAGAACCTACAGATCATAGCGCTAATCTCATCGCAAAGTGTCTTGGTGAGATCAAAGCACGACATTGCATAAGTTGGAATTGCTTGAGCAATCGCCTTGATCGATATTTCTTTCCCCGCTCTCGAGCAGCTTCTCTTTCCACCCATTAATTCTTTTCCACACTCTATCTTTCAAATAAGCAAACATTTTACTCCGCGATCTACCCATGTACACCGGAAGCCCCAAATATCTATCTCGATTTTTGCTTCTTGTGACAGATTCAAAGCACTCATGAAATTAGCCTTGCTAGAAGCATCACAATTTTTACTGAACATGATGGATGACTTATCCTTGTTGATCATTTGCCCCGAACATTCCTCGTATAGCTGCAGCACATGTCGCAGATAACTTGCATTCCCATCATTAACTTTAAGGAGTAGCAAAGAATCATCTGCGAGCAGGGGAGATGAGTGATACTCGGGGCTCTCGCACATATAGTGACACCCTCCATTTTACCCTCTCTTTCGCTCCATTGAGCAATTCGAAAAACCCTCGCACATATTAAAAACAAATAGGGGGATAGAGGATCCCCCTGTCTTAGGCCCCTCGAAGGCACGATTTCTTCATAAGGTCACCATTGACTTTGATCTTATATGATATTGTTGTCACACACTGCATGATCAGATTAATCCATCTCGATCGAATCCCAACTTCTCCATCATCCGCCTCGGGAAGTGCCACTCCCACTGTCATACGCCTTGCTCATATCTAGCTTAAGTGCAGCGAAGCTGGCATCTCCATTCCTCTTGTTCTGAAGGTAATGAGTTAGCTCATATGCCACTAAGACATTATCAGTGATGAGGCGTCCAGGAACAAAAGCACTCTGATTTTGGGAGATGATCTCCGGGAGAATAAGTTTGAGCCGACCAGCCAACACTTTCGACACCACTTTATAAACAACGTTGCATAGACTGATGGGCCGCAGGTCCTTCAGACTTTGGGGGTTTGGGACCTTTGGAATCAATACTATGACTGTTTTATTCCACTCCGGGGGCAGCTCGCCTCCATTCAAAAAGTGCAGCACCTCTCTAGTAACATCATCGCCCACAGTCCCCCAATACTTCTTGTAGAAGAGCGAGGTCAGCCCATCAACTCCAGGGGCTTTAAGATCGCCAATTGCGTCCAAACCAGCCTTTACTTCTTCCACCGTGAATGGTTTCAGCAGACCGGAGTTCATCTCCCCGACACCTTGGATGGTATATGCATCATTAGCTCCTCCAACCGAAGTCCCCTGTTGAGGCCGTAAAACAATTTGGAATAATAATTAGAGATCATGTTTTTATTCCTCCTTCGTCTTCCACCATCACCCCATCTTCTCTCACAAGTCTACTTATTCTACTTTTACGCTTCCTGTAACACCCCGGTGTTAATCAACTAAAATTTTGCCATGTCATCATGATCATCGTAAAGCATGCATGATTAGAAAATTTGAAATGCATCAAATTAAAATAAGTTTATATTTTAGAGTGATTAAATTTTAAATTTATGTTTTTGATCCTAAGTGTGTTGTTGTATGATGGTTTGATGGTATAGGTTGGGAATCTGAAATTTGAATCAAATTCAAGTTTGAATTGAGCCTCGAAAACCCTAATTTCTATCCCCTCTTTTATCCCCTTTTCCATAATTCAAAATCTAAGCAAAATTTGCAAAAATTTCCAAAAGCCAAGTTGTAGATCTTGTTTTGATGTACAAAAGAGGTGTACAAAGTTTTTTGAAGTTTTTGAATAAATTTTAAAGTAATTTTGAATTCAAATTTGTCCCTTTTTGACCCCAATTCAAAAAGTCATATTTAGAGGGCGAATTTGAAAATCTTCCAATTGTGAAAATTGTAGATCTTGAAAAATTAGGCAAAGTTACTTTTGGAGTTTTTCGAGCTCAGTTCAAATTTGGGGAGAATTTGATCAAAATGCGAAAGTTAGGGTTTGGGTGCTCTGATCTTGCGGCATGGCCGCCCATGCCGTTCAGCGTCGTCGCCGGCGGCCGTGGCCGCCTCGACGATTCGATCGATCTCGCACGACATCGACTACGGCTAGCTTCGTGGCGTCTCCCTCCACGTACATCCATCCTTTGCCCTATAAAGCGTGAAGTCGACGCCGCCGTCGCCTTTTCTTTCTCCTCCACCGCCGAAACCGTCTCCGCCCCCTTTCCTTTGCCGTCGCCGTCGAGCTCCAATCCATCAAATTGACCTTGCTATCGTGTTCGCAAACCGTTGCGCGCCGTTCGAGCTAACTCGCATCGTCCCAAACCCACCGGCGTCCGCACACCGTCGTCTTCCTCGCGCGCACCGCGGCCCGCGCCGCCGCGAGCCACCTCATCATCGTCAGCCGGTTACGGTGAGCAACAAGGCCAACCGGCTAAGCGCTTTAGAGTCGCCTCGAGGTACGGGTCATGATGCGCTCGATGGTTTTGTGTTTTCACCTCGGGGGCCACGAACGCCGCCCGAACCGCGGGGAGAGCACCGCCCATTTGCCACCGTTATCCGTCCCCGCCCACCTCCGTCTTGTTTCCGATCCAACCATCTTGTCAATCGAGCCCGCGGTGAGCCTCTGGTCACAGCCATGTCATTGGTTGGTCCGTTGACGTGTCCGTGGTCGCCGAACGCACTTGCCGCCGACGAGTCGGCGTTGCCGCTCCGCCGGCGCGCGGCGGAAAGTTAGTTAGAGGGTCGGATTGGTTCGATTAAGTGAAGGGAAGTGATCGCCTAGGTGTGCTGGAGGTTTGCGCGTGCTCGACTTCGCCGGAGAGGGCTCCGGTGAGTCGTACGCCGCTCGTCAGCGCCGCCGAGTCCGCCATCGTCGCCGGCGATGGTGCCGCAAGCTTTAGGGTTCAAGTTTGGGGTGCCATGAGATGTGCGGGGGTCGTGGGGGAGCATTGGGGGTAGCTCGTGTCGCCGGAGAGGTCGCCGCCGGGAGGGCCGGTCGGCCAATACGGCCACGGCGTGGTCGGCTGGCGGGGCTTCTTGGGCCCGGCCACTGCGTCTTGGGCCGGCCCTGATTGGTCGTGGGCCGAGCGGGGCGAATCGGCCCAATGGGGTTTTCTTTTAAATTTCCGTTTTCCGTTTTTCTTTATGAATGAATAGTGTCCGGTTTTGTAAAATTCATAGGAATTCGAAAATAGCTTCAAAATTTCTGAAAATTTTTGTAGAACCTTCCTAGGAGTATATCTACCCATGAAAAATTTGAAACTTTGATTTTGAGTAGTTCTTGCATGATTTAAAAATACAATCTTTAATTGAAAAATGCATCTTCTATGATTTTTAGAAAATAAAATATTTATTCAAAAATCATAAAAATTTATTTGGTACTGTTTTATGATGTGTCCTACTTGTATAAAAAGTTTGGAGTCATTTTGACATGTTTAAATTATTTTCTATCTTAAGCTCTATTATTTCATGTGGTTTATAAATTGTTTAGAGTCAAATAACTTAGGTTTTTGTGTGACTTTTTGGGTTGTTTTGTGAAACTTGGATCATACCACAATCAAATGGTCCTTGAGAACTCCTTAGGCAATGGTGATGATATCTTATAAAGTAGTTCAACAAGTTGGTTTTGTTGGGTTGCAACTTTATCGTGAAGGAAAGTTGTACTCAAGTGTTTATCATTTCATGCACCTGCAAGCATCATATTTAAATATATAGCATCATCTTTGAGGCATACATTATTTCGTGTAGTGAACGAGATCGAGAGTGTCAAGTCTCGAGCCGGTCCCCGAGGAGGTTCTTTATCCGAGGGAAGCGGGTTCGGATTTCTCCGGGTTTTCAAGAAATAGTTTATTCCGTCAACGAAGGCAAGCCCCGGTTTCATTAAACCCTTTCCTTGATATTTTAAAAGCTTATATCACTTTTTGTTTATGCTTTATTGCATTAAGTAATTAGGAGTTGAGTGATAACCTAATTGCCGCATTACCATCCTTGTTCATTTAAATACCATCCTTGATCACCTGTTTTATTTCGAAAATGCTTAGTGATGCTTAGCCTCGCTTAATTAGTTAACATTTTTCATCAAAATGTTTTATTTGAGAAGATGGTCTTTGTTTTCGAAAAAGAAAGAGATGTAGTGATGAATTTGAGATCGGACGGGACGTAGGTTGAAAGCCGGCGGGATACCTAGCCGTGCTTGTCCCGTGTTGGTCGTATAAGGACCGTCCGTTGTTTGGATTGTTAAGTTCGGGACTTTTTGAACGCATAAGTACGCCTGAGGCCTTCCGGCAAAGGCATGGCTGCCTGGTTGTCACCCCGGTCGGTCGACCCTAACTAGCCACATACTCCGTAAGCCGGATCTCGGTGGAGCCAAATCGGGAATGGCAACCACGCTTGGGAGTGGAGAGATGGCGGGAGTAAGCGTGTACCCACCCTCTTGGTCAAACTTGTCATTAGGGACGGGGTAGGGAGGTGGAGTCTTGTGCTCTCGGGGTGGCGCAGGCCTCGCGTTCCGTTTTTGGACAAATGCGAAAAGAAGGTTGATATATGCAAGCTTAAGTGCTACATATGTCGTGTGGTTAGGGATCCCAATTTGGGTATAATCGGTTCATGAATCGCCGTTGCTTCGGATATGGAGACCCGTTCTTACGCCCCATTCATCGTAGTAAATGATGGAATATGTTTTTGAGGAAAGACGGTTGGCATAAGAAAAAATGTTTGCTCTAGAATAGGATAATCTAGAGTATATGAGCTACTAATCCGAATTAAAAATATTGAAAGTAAGGATTCACTTATAGTAAGCTTTTCGCAAAAGAGTTCTTGATTCTTGCTAAAGCCTTACCTTGACTCCTAAGACCGGCATTCACGAAGTTTTCTCCTCTTTTCTTGGTCGGGTAAGTCTTGTTGAGTACTCCCGTACTCGGGGTTCTTTGACCCTTGTTTGAGGGGCGAGGTCATGAGCAGGCTTGTTTTGGTCCCCGCGCATGACGGTGTACCGGGAGGAAGATGACGAGTAGAGTTGAACCCCGGGCGGGGGTTGTCACTTATTATATGTATAATGTTACTCCAATAATTCTAGGCTTGTAATAATGTTACTTAAGTTTGTTTATTTGAACAAATGATTTGTAAAACTATGGTTATGTAATCCTTCCGCCGTTTACTCTGATGTATTTTGAATAAAATGTTGTAATACTGCAATGACTTGTTAATGAGATCGATCGGAAGATTAATAGCACTTACTAGATTTTTGGGAACTCGTGCATAGTGATCGGAGGTCTTAATGACAATGATAAGTGCATGTGGGCCCCTGTAATTTAGGAGGTTACATTACACTTCCTCTCCGAAGCATATTGGTGAAAGAATCTAGTATTCCTATCACCCTTCTCAAGCCAATGCGCCTTCGCCCTTTGTCGCCAATACAAATTCTTTTTTTTCCTCCAATTTTTCTAATTTAAACTTCAGCACTCCTCTCTCCGTGACCGACTCGTCCGACACCACCCTCCTCCTACACTCCTCTAAGGACCTCCTTACTCTTTTAATGCTTTTCTCTAGCGCCCCCGGCACATTCCTCCCCCCGGTCACCTAGCTCCCTACCAACATTTTGGAGCGCACCCGCCACCTTCTCCCCCCTAGCCTCCATTGATGTTTTCCAAGCATTTTCTACGATTTTTCGCACACCCTTCGTCCTCCACCCAAGTCGCTTCAAAATGAAACGGGCGAGGGCCTCTTCGTCACACCCGATTCAAGGGAGGATCCGTATTCACAATGACCAGGGCAATGATCGGAATGCTTCGGTTCTCCATTTATTATATGGCACAACAAGAACCGGGATGTCCAATCATTATTAGCCACGCCTGTCAAGGCGTTCCCGAACATTGCGGGCACTATTGTGGTTATTATTACGCCACGTGAATGGATCGCCCTCAAACCCTAGGTCCACCAACTCACACTCCTCCAGAGCTTCACGAAAGCCATCCATACATCCTTGGGCCCGAGGCGGCCCCCCTTCCTTCTCACGCGCCAACAGGATCTCGTTGAGATCCCCACACACATCAAGGCCGTGGTCGCGCCGCATTGAGGGTGCGCATAGCGCTCTCCACGGCGACTTCTTGTCCTCCGGCTCTCCATAGAAACCCGTCGGGCGCCAAACAAAGCCGCCCTTTTCGGTCACCTCGCGTCGATGTACGAGGCGGAAATGCCTTGGACAAAGCAACATTAATCCCCTACGCCAAAAGAGAGCGAGACCTCCCCGTGCGTTGGCGAACAATCTTTCACCACCAAATTTACCGGCCCCAATTTCCACCGCAAGCCATTAATCCTCCTCTCGTCCATTTTAGTTTTGAGACAAGAAGAGAATATCAAGGTCCTCCTCCTTACGGAGCTCGAGAAGGCTACGAACCAGCCGCCGTTCCCCAACCCGCGGCGGTTCCACGCTATCACCTTCATTGATCGTCGCGGGGCTGTTCCGACGGCCCGCCTCATTAATAGCAACAGTGGCAACCACCCCTCCTCCGAACTAGCCGGCTTCAACTTCTTGCGACATCTTGCCCATCCACTTCCATTTTATCCTCCCCTCCCTTTCTTTTGTTCAACACCTTGTCAGCACTAGCAGCGCCAACAACCCGTTCACCATCCCTCGGCACCCTTCTGAAACTTCCTTTCTTCCTCGAGCTCTTTTCAGTCTCCACCGGCGCCCCTGTTCTTTGTCCGACAATTGCATGGCTTTGTTCACGTGCGGCCTCATCTCCTTCCCCCTTTCTTCGGTAGCGGCCGGCCTCCTTCGCCTTTTCGGTGAACAGACAGCATCCCGCATCCTCCCACACTTTCCACCGGCGGCAAGGATTTCTTGAGAGGGCTAGTAACCCCCTCGCCATCAGCCAACACATCCCCGGTGATTTTCTTTACTCCTTCCTCCACCACATCCTTCCTCCAGCTCGGCCCATCAGACCTCGTGCGACCACCGCTCCCACCAGATTCAGAGCGATCTGAGCGCCATGATCCCGAGCCACCGCTACGCCCTGCCTGCACGCTGCCATACTCCGCCCTCCGGTTGCGGCGGGTTTACGTGGTGGAAAGTACTTCAACTTCGCGCCCGTCACAGAGCGGGTTCATTCTTCCCTCTCTTCTTTGAACAGGCCCGATCAATGTGACCAATGAGGCCACAGTGAAGAAAAAAATGCGGGAGGTGTTCATACGATATCGGGCACCACTTCTCCCCCTTCTCCGGCCCTAGATCCAGCATGATACCTCGGCGCAATGGCTTCTTTATCTTCATCCGGATCTTGATCCTCAAAGCTCTACCCACCGCCGAGTCATCGCCATCTACGTCCACCGCCATAAAATTCCCAACATCATCGCCAATAGCTATAGCTGCAGCACGATTCATCATCCCCAGTGGCAGCCGTTCCACCCTCATCCGGATCGGAATGGACGAGAAATCATACTCATCCGTTGCTTTGGTCGGTCAAAATCCACCACCACGACTAACTCCTTGGAAATTGTCCACGGACCATCCTCGGGGGCCTTCCTTTTCTGAATCCCGATTGAAGGAGATCGGGGAAAATGTTGTCTTCAATTCTTTACACGAGATCCCCTTCGCGGGGCACGGATCCATCGAGCATTCACAATGACATCCGGGTTGACATGTTTCTCCGTGAACAACTTCGCTACGCCTTCGGGGCGACGATCAACCGCCTCCTCCTCTTGCTCCACTCCGATCGAGATGGCCTTCTTCTCCTCCGATGAGAGTTTCAGCCTCTCCATCAAGCCCTCAACACCCTCCATCGCCACTCACCACCGATGAGACACACACCCCGGGATCACGGGGAAAACACAAGGAGATCGACGGCGATCCGGGCGAAAGTGGACACAGGAGGCACGGTTAGCACAACTAGGGTTGGGATGGTGGAGTGGGTCGCAGGGTGCGACCCAGAGACAAGATGCACCGATCGACGGAGAGTCTCGGTGCAGATGGGAACCTAGGAAAGATTTGGAGGAGAGGGAGTGGAAGAACAGATCCGGACGCCGCCAGGAAGGAACCCTCGAGTCGCCTAGGTCGGACCTAGATGCCGAGAAAAAAGGTTTCGATTCTAGCGCACGGTCTCGCCCACGGCAGCGGACAACTTGGCGGCGGTGCTGCGCGAGGGAACACGATGCACAGGCGAGTAGGCGGCCATGGGAGGTCGTTTCTGATTTTTTTTTTTTTTTCACGGAGGATGAGGGGCAGGTGACTGGTGCGGGTGGCCGAAGACTTGTGTAGGCTATTCCAGAGCCTGCGGGTGGACAGAGTATAGAAGGCATTTTAGGAAAAACGCCTCAAATCGTTGCAAGCTATCGAGGCATTTTTGGCAAAACGCCTCCAATTGTTATAGGTAATTTAGGCGTTTTTTAATTTGGCCTTCAAAAATATGTTTTTAGAGGCCTTTTAAAATAAATGCCTTTATAGACCAAGAAATTAAGGCATTCTGAAAAAATGCCTTTACAAAACGCCTTCTATTAACAGACATGCTGTAGTGGCTGGCACGATTTCCACATTCTCATCAACCCACTGTAGAAGAACTTGATGCCTGGTGGAAGGAATGCAACAGTTGGCGTGTATCCAGTGATCAAATCTTCCGCTGATCAGATCTCCCGCTCCCTTTCTAATCTTCTGGAACATGGTCATCGGCATGATATTTACTACTGCACCCCATCGACTAATATTTTGCTAATCGGTTTCTGTTCCACGAACCCACTGACGTACAAAGCATTCAAGTGCCGATGCTTTGATGCGTTGGGCTTTTTGAACTCTGCCTGATGAGCATCTAGAGCATGCCGTGTAGGCTCATCATCACTTTCCTCATCATCGCTATCTCTTGCCTTAAACTCCATCAACAAAAAGAACACCATGTTCACATCAGCCGATGCCGACTGGCCTTGCTGTCGTACCTTAGGTCTCCACTCCTTCCAGAACCACAAGCGAAGGCCATCATCATCTTCTCGATGGTTCCCCACGGCTCTGATTTCTTGACACCTTGCCCTCTGTACTTGGTGCTTCTGGTTCCTTGTAAAAACCATTGTTCGTTGTGTGGAGCCTTTTCTTGGCAGTTTACTTCTTTTTCTTCCCAACCACCCTCGTCTTCCTCATACTATCCTTTCAATGGGCCGAGCCGATCATGAACCGATATCCTTTCTCTAGTTCGTACTCCAATCTTTTCTGATCAAGCTCATAATCTGCCACCGACCTTCTGCTCTTTGTTCCTCTTTTCGCTCCTAGGGCACTCATAATCGGCCATCGATGTCAGGTAGCTTTAGCCCCTGTTCCCAGCAGCACCTGAAGAACGCGCAATCCCAGTGCGGGTCGATGCCAGACTCCCGGGCGGCTATGTCCGCTCTTTCCTGTTTCTTCTGGTACTTGCCGATCATATCTGAAGAGCTTCCTGTCCACACCATGTTGACTGGAAAGGGGTTTCCATCGATCTTCATCTTTGGCAGCTCTCCAAACTTCAGACGCCCCTGATAACTGGCCTTCTAGATCTCGTATCTGAACCCCTTGCACTCGTTGGTATGGTGGGATGGTATATTGTGCCACTTGCACCACTTCTTCTTCTTCAGCTCTTCTGGCGATGGCAACACATGTGTCTCAGACAACTCGATCTGCTTTTCCTGGAGGAGCCAATCAAATATTTTGTCTGCCTTGCTAGTGTCAAAGTTGAACCTCTCGTTGCCACTATTCCCTTTTACCCAAGGTAGGTACACCATCCTCTTATTCTTGGTCCACTCGACTATGTTTATATCATCTTCATCGGAGTTTGAGTCGATATCTTCATAGCCAATGTCGGCTACCTGGTACCTATTCTTCGTAGCTTTGAATTGGTTTTCATGGGCTGACACCCTCTCGACCAGTTGAGACAGACTCTCGAACTCCTGGCATACAAATCTCTCCCTTAGTGGCTGGATCATACCATGTACCGCAATTTCTGCCATCTGTTGATCAGTCAATTCCAGATTATAACAGCGGCTTCTGACACTTCTGAAAGGATCGAGGTGACTAAGAGGGGAGTGGGTAAATCGGGCACCTATGAGGAATTTAAACTTCTACACTCGAGCGATGACCATACAAGGCACACTCCTAGAAGTAGCTATATATGTGCACCGTGCCGTGCGGCCCGGCACGCCGCACGCCGGGCCGGCCGTGCGCCGCCATCATCGTGCCGCGTCGTGCCATCGTGGCGGCCGTGCGTGCCATGGCCGTGCCGTGCGAGTAGCGGCCCGTGCACGGCCCACCGTGCCGTTTTGGCGTGCCGTGCCGCCGTGCCGAAGCCTCCCACCATGGCCGGCCGCCGGCAAGGAGACAGAGCCTCGCCGCCCCGAGGAGGACTCGGTCGGGGAGGAGACGCGGTGAAGTTGGTAAACCGGCAGCGCCGGCCGGTGTGGAGGGAGGACGCCGCGCTCACCACTCGGCGAAATCCGCCGGCGCCCGCCGCCGCTGCCGAGGGGAGGAGGGCGATCGGCGCGCGCTGCCGTCGTCGAAAGCGTCTTGCGCGCTGCTGCGGCGGCGCGGCTGGCCCGGCAGGGCGGCGGCGCTGCTCGCGGCGCGGCGTGGCGGCTGCGTCGGCGGGGCAGCAGGGAAGCGGCGGAAGGGATGTGAGCGAGAGATGAGAGAGTCACGGAGTTAGGCTCTAGGGATGTGAAAGTGAAGCGTATTGTGAGCTGGGCCAAAATTGTAACTCATCGGGCCGCCGTGCCGTGCTTACACCGTGCCACGGGCCAAGATGGCGCCCCAGGCACGGCCTGGTCACCCGCGTGCCGTGGTCGGGCCGGGCCAAACATCGGGCCACGGGCCGTGCCACCGGCCTCGGGCTGCATGCACATATATAGAAGTAACTAGGGAGCAACCTAGATATGGCAGGGGAAAGGTAGAACACTCAAGTGTCCTACTCATGCTAGTGAAACAACATATGAAACTAGGCAACCTAGCAAGAGAGGCAATCAACCAAGTAATCCTACACAAGATACTAGAGCACATAAAACAAGATGCACAAGCAAATGTAAATGTCCAAAGTAAAGGAGAGATTGAGAGAATGCTCGATCGATATTTTTCCGAGGTGTCGAGAGGTTGGCGCCTGTTGACGGAAAATCATCCTTTGACCGCCACGTACACACGCGGCCTGGGAGATCTGCTTAACTCCAGTGTAGGACCAAATCTTAGAATGCGGTGAACGCTTACCGAGGCGTGCCGGTTGATTTTCGTTGCAAACCAACAAAGACAAATAGGCGTGTAAAATTCCTGGGTCACCGGCCCAGATAGGCCAATGCGTAACCGCAACCGATAGAGAGTAAAGATATTAAGTACAGAAATCGGCTATCGGCTATAAACAGATCGGCCTAACGGCTCATGGTGCGCGCAGAGCATGTGAACAGTGCTAAATCGGCCAAATGTAAGATAATGCAAAGACAGTGCAGGTTGGCCAATTTAACATAGGAAATCTGTAAATTTATTTTAGTGTTCTTAACCACGTACTGGAACAGACAACAAGGTTCAAATCTTACTCGATCTACGTGATATGCAACCGGCTAAACACCCCGGTTGAACGGTTAAATTAGTAAAGACTAATTATACCCATAATCTATAGAATCGCTTCACCTAGGCCACGTCGACTAAGTGAGATAGAACAAGACACGTCAAACTGCTCTACACAATCGGTAAAGGAGACAGGACAAGTCAAACTGACTATCCAGCCACTAAGAGCAGATCTAATCGGCCAAATACCTTAACCGTGACTCGAATAGCTAAATCTAAACAGGATACAACCCTAATATCGACCAAGTGCTAGATAAGACAAGTCAAACTACCCAGCGGGGATTGGACTAGGTCTCATACAACCCTACTTAATCGATACTCGAAACAGTAACCTAGGATAGATCTAGCTACAGGATAACTAGCAAGTTACGCCGATTTGAACGGCACAAGTCAAACTGCAAGAATCAAACGCACTTAGGCTGTCTCCAACAGCAGTGGGCTAAACATCGGACCCATTCAAGGATTTGGGCCCTCTACAGTGAAAGAAAACGCACCCAAATTAGGCGGCCTCCAACAGCTTACCCACTACCCCAACGCCAAAACACCGGCGCCGTCGATCCGGGGAGGAGCGGCCGCGCCGGTGGCCGCGGGTTCGCGACGCGAACCTCGGCGCCCGGGCCGCCGGCGCGCGGTGGCGGGCACCCTCGCCGGCAACTAGCCTGCGGGCGGCGAGCGATGCTACCCTCTCCGTCACTCACTCGCCTCTCTCCTCGCGGGCGGCCCTCGCGCCATGGATACGCGGCGAGCTTCGTCATAGCCTCCACTGCCTCCTCCCGTCCTCTGCGCTCCTCGGGTGACTTCTTGGTGCCATATCCTTGCACCGCGCCCGGCCGTCCGAAACGGCGGCGCAAGCCGCCGCTTTCGCCCGTAGCGTCGTGGCCAAGTGATGCGCCGGGGGCGCTCGTGCGCTTTCGACCGAGAGGGGCTCACCGCGGTGGTGCGAGTCTTGCGCGCTAGTGCCCGTGGTCGGAGCGGTATGGCCGCCGTTGCCGTTCTGCGGTGCCGGTGCGGCATGGCCGGGCCCGGCCTAGACGCCGATCCTCCCTCCGCCCACAACGCTGGTCCCGGCGCTCTTTGCCGCCATGGTCGAGAATCGGCGCTCCTCGCCGGGGCCGAGAACCGAGGCGGGAACGCCCGCCGTCGAGATCGGACTTCGCCGCCATTGCCGAGCCGCGCCGCCACCACCGCCCGCCCTTGGAGCTGAGCACCGCCCGTGCCGCCACTCCGCCGTGACTAGGTGTCGTGAGTCGCGCCCGTCGCGGAAGCCTCGTCGCCCACCTCCGACCGGCGTGGCCAACACCGCACACGCGTCGGCAGGAGCGGCGACACGAGAGATCGTCGGCGGGAGAGAGAGGAAACCTTTATTTGCCAACTTGTCGGCGTGGTTGCCAAAATCGGCCGTGATTGCGTGGTCCGTTGAGGCCGGTTTTGGTATGCAAAAAACACCGCGGTAACGACTTTTTACGTTTGCGCCGCCCTTTGCGCGCTTCTGTTGGAGTCGATCTTACCCGACGAATCCGCGTATCCTCCATGTCGAGAACCGGAGCCCCGAGGCGATGGTGGGTGACGTAAACCGTCGAAAAAGGATGGCGATGCTTGTAGAGTTGATTTTTTTTTTTTTTTTTTTTTTTTTTTACAACTAACCGCTTTATAGATTAAGCAGGTAGAGTACAATACAGATCTTCAAAGAAGATCAGAATACAGTGGGTCCACCGACCGACATACAATAGTGAAAAATCGCAAGAACGGACGACAAACTCGTCGGCGGGAAAGCCGATAATGTCGCCAAAGGCGAGGGATTTGGATGGAATGACCGCGTCATGCGTCGGTTGAAGTTGGGATGACTGAGCCCAAATTGGGTGCACACCGATCACCGGAAGTATGTGTAGGTAACTCGTCAGGCGGTGGTACTAGATGGGGCTCAAAGATCGAATCCCGGTGGTGGAGACGAGATCGTCATGTCGGCAGATTGAAGATGCTTCGGAGTGGACTGTGGCGGCTTGCACTAAGGCGGTGGAACCAAAGAAAAGGAAAAAGAAAAAGAAAAAAAAAAAAGAAAATACTACATGAACACGTCTTTCTCTCGTCCCTAAATGTTTGTCTACAGAAACCGTTTACCACCACAAACACGCCTTGTTCTGGAGACATAAAGGACGGAGGGAGTAGTCCTCTACGGATGAGAGCCAATCTTGCATGTGGCCATGTGCCCAGCGCCGGAGGCAGATAAGTACGAGATGGTATACACGTGCCCCCAAGCAGCAAAGGCCCGGCCCCACCACGATGCATAGTTGCTGTGCCGAGCGTTGACGGGGCATGGGCAAGGAAGCACGGCTGTGATGCATGGCATCCACGCGTCACAGAAGGGGCCCACCTGCACTGCCGGCCTCGAAAAAAAATCGCAGGAGAAACGAGACGGCAGGCAAGGCACCGCTCCGCCGTCGTCGTTGCAGCTTGTCGGTGCAGCCATGGTGGAGGACCGGCGTCGATGCGGAGATGGCCCGCAGCTCACTGCATGAGCCGGCGGACTGCTGCTGCTTGCTGCGGGCGGTGGAGGCCTGCTGCATCTGCTTGATTGATTGTTGTATATTTTATAATGTGCCTGGGTCTTTATTTATACCCCCAAGGCTAGACTCCATAACGACCACAATCCGATCGTGTTAAACTAGTCCTATTTGGACTCCAAAGTACACTTTCTATATTAATTAAAAACTTTCTAAGATAACTGCGGGCCCCTTCTTCACGCGCACGATTGCACAACTCCTGCTTCCTTCTTTCTTGCGCCACGTCAGCCATGTGTGGGCCCTCTTTTTCGAAATTTGGGTGACTCTTTGCCTTCCTTAATACTCACCCTCGGCTGGCTCTTGGTCACTGACAGGCGGGTCCACCAAGTCCCAATTTCAGCACTGCTCAACGGTACAGATTCAGCAACCCACGATCGGTTGGTAAAGCAGCCTTCACCAACCGATAGTCCATCGCTACTACAAAAGAAATACCGACCAGTAGTTCAATGGTGATAAGGTCATTACCGACCAACTGTCTGATGCTAACAATAACATTTGATAGATATAATGAAATTATTTTACAATAAAAGTAGGTATTAATAGTAGTCATTAACACATATTGCAATTTCTTATCCATCATCGTAAATCACAAACCCAATCAATTAATACGTATAAAAGCTCACTAATCACATTTATTTTCACAAGTTAATGATACAAGGACACTGAACTAACACATATATTTGCACTAACAACTACACTAGCTAATCTGGGTCATCAACAGCCAACATGTTACAATGTTACATAGTACTTCACATTTGATCCTATTACAAAAGAACTGTACATCAGCAGCCAATCTATTTCAACTCCTACGAGATCATAGTCTTTCAGAAAGGACTCCAAAACAAAGGGCAACTTCATAATCCAATGCCTCATAGGTAGTAGAGCCTGAAAATTTCAATACGCAAAAGTGTGATGAGTAGATTCCCATACATTGATCAAACACAAAATAGACATATTTAAAAGAAACGCCTCTCAGCCACCGAAATGCTACCAGAGCATAGATTCAAGAAATGCCATGCATGTCACAGTAAGGAAATGCCAACCAGAACAGGTGTGTGTGTTCAGTTCACAAGGAAAATATGTGTTCATATATGCCTTAGAAAGTCATTTCAAATATTTACAACTATAGCGCCGTTCTGTTTATTTTCATGTTTCAGTTCATAAGGAAACGCCAATAGCTCAATTCCATAAAAATCATTTACATGATCCATTTGATGAAATTTGCAGCATAACTAAAATTTTATATGACATTTGAATATTTTTGCACACAGCAGTAGCTCAATGCACATACAAGTGACGGCATAACAAATATTCAAACTAGCCTTTGAAATTTTAGCCGAACATTATACTCACTTTATCGTGTATGCAACAAATCCCTTGGATTTAGTGGAACATCTTCTTTCTTCTTAATTCATAGTAACTCTTCGAATAAGAAAATATTATAACCATATACATCATATGAAAAACCATACATTAGATATGATAAAAGCTTAGTCTGAACTTTGAACTGTAATGCAAAATCTAGAAACAAAATCTTCAGTACAAAAGGAAACAATATGTTCAGATTTGCATTACAACTTTCTTCTCTAAATCAATAGTGCCCGGACCTGTACTCGGAATTCTGCAATAAAATAGCAGTGAAACCAGGGGAGGAAAAGAGTCAGTGTCACTTACATGCAAGCATGGATTTGACCAGATCTCGCTAGAATCCACCCAAATCCCACAAGGATTCGCCCATGGAAACGCGACTACCTCAGGACAAGGGGCAAAGGATTTGGAGGTACGCCACGCAACAAAACAGAGCACACTGCCGGTGCCCTCCTCGCCAATGGCCAAGAACTCGTGGGGCGTCGAAATGAGAGAGAAGGGAAGGTACCCGCCTCACCTTCAGCAAAGATTTGCCCCGCGCCCCAGCAACGCCATGGCGAATGGATCTTGCACGGGTTGAGGAGTCGGGGGAGCCATTGGAGGAGCAGCAGCGCCGCTGCGTTGTGGAGGAGGAGAGGAGGCTCTTCACTGGGTAGATCTGTGAGAGAATGTTCAAATCACGGCTATATACAACTCCATAGGAGCAAGGATTGAAAAAGATTCGAATGGGCGGGAGCTCAGGCAGTACTAACCTTGGATCTCATCATGGCGACGAGAATGGAACTCACCATCGAGCTCCTGGTCTCAGCTGGTGGTGATGGGGAGAGGAATACAGCATAGGTGCCGTCGATTTGAGAGAGAGGTACTGAGCTCGTGGTGGACAGGCTGGGGAGCTCGAGCTGGACAATGGGTGGCGGCGGGATTTGGTTGAGGTCTGCGGCTTCTGCGGGTGGAGGCGAGGCAGAGTGGTTGTGGCTGCGGCGCAGATGGTGCGGAGGAACGGCAGCGTGGTCTGGTGCAAGGGAACAAAATCGCAGTCGGTGGAAACGACGGCGCAGCGCAGTCAGCGAATCTCAGCCCATCGTTGCGGATCCAACGGCAGCATGGTCAAAGTCGCATAACAGGCTAATTGGAGCGGCCCATTCCAGCCCACGACGCCCATAAACAGCACGAGATCCTCTTTCCCCCCAGCCGTCATCCCCGTCGTGGCTGCACTCCGCCTCCGTCCTCGCCGCCATGGCGGTCCGACCCGCACCATCCGCCTCCCTCCCCTCGTCGCGACAAAGATGCATGGCCCTCCCTGTGGCTACAGCTCGTAGCCGGCGCATCAGGTGCGGTCTCGTCTAGGCCGGCCGTCCCGCACGCGGCTGCTGCTCATCGTCTGCCGCCAAGTGCTGTGCTCAGGCCGTGCTCGTGGGAGTGCTGTGCTCAGGCCGCCGGAAGTGTTGTGCTTAGGCTGCGCACGAGCTCCGGCTATGGAGATCGACTTGAGAGGCACGGCCCCCTCTAGCTGGTTGTTCAGCGTTGTGCACTTTGTTTTTGTAATCCACTGTGTTCTGTAGGAACAATTTTGTGCAAATACATTGTGTATAGAAACCAGGTTGGCTGTTCAGCGTTGTGTTAGCACTTTGTGCTTGTGATCCATTGTGTTCTGTAGGAACAATTTCGTGCAAATACATTTTGTATAGAAACCAGGTAAAAATAGGTAAGCTGTACAGACTGGAATTGGGGAATAAATTGTTCTACTCCTTGCAAGTTCAGAGACATGTTCAAATACAAATAAATTGAGAATGTATTCTCCAACTAGCTCTATTACTAGAATTCAACAATAAAATCACCAGTTGCTTCTTCCTGCAAAAAAAAAAAGAGCAATAATTAAACTCTTGCAGATCCTCACTAGAAAGATGGAAGATTATAGTTTTTAAATCTTACTGCCAATAACTGAGAGTAGTTATGAATGGCCATGTAAGGTTCAGACATTCCTTCCTTGGGACAAGAAGTACTAGGCCAAACATTTTTTGCTGCTAAACCATCATTGAATGCCTCTTTAACAGTTTTTTTTAGAAACTTTAACAGTTTGTTGTTCCTTGTAATAAAAGAAGAAGAGAATCAGATATTGTTACCACTACAGAATCTAATATATTTTGTTGGGCAGCGTGATGGTGTTGTTGGGCCAAGGCCCAGCGCAGCTGAGGTAGCGTGCCCTAGAAGATTTGCTGGAGCCTGTAGCTGTCCGATCTGCATCCATCGGCTGAGAAGGGGCGACTGCACTGCGCCGTCGTTTCCTCCGACTGCAGAGGATTTGGTTCCGGTGCAAGGGGAACGAGGGAGTAGTGGTCGGAAGCTGCTAGGGTTTCTCATGTTGATGGGCCTTGGGCCATTTTTTCATTCGATTTAGAGCCCACACGAATTACCGACCAACGGAGCGACCCGCATATAACGAATTGCCGACTGATAGGGAGACTGTAAAGACGAAACAAATTACCGACCGATCGTGCATTGCTAAAGCTCGTTTTACCGACCATTTGTTTGTAACTAATCTTTACCAACCAACAGTCCATTATAGATTTTGGACTTTAAGCAACTGATATGGGTCGGTAATTCTATACCGTGGTGTAGTCTTTCAGTGTCAACACATGCATCCCCTTGTTTGGGGTATAAACTTTAGTTGATGCGCCAAACACCTCCACCATGCTCAGTAACCGCACCTGCCACCGTAAACTTTATATATTCACACGAGGTCTGCCGTCTTTTCACCTCCCTGCGTCTTCCTCGCGTCGTGCTTCCTTAGCTTCTCACATACGGGTCTTTGACCCCGGCGATCTTCTTCCTCTGGCGACCTCCCAAAACTAGTGTTGACCCTTGCTGCTCCACTGCCATCGGACCTCATGGATCGTCAAGTTTCCTCCTCATCCGCTGTCCCAGAGGTACATTTCACCCCTCCATCCATTGTTACTGTTTATTGTTCTTACTTTTTCTGATATCTGCCATATCCTTTTCCTTACTAGTCTTTTATTCTCCGTACCTTGTAGAATTTGCAGAATCATCTCTTTATTCCCTCAGACATCTCATTATTACTTAGGGCCAATGGGTAGTCCAGATCCCGTAGATTTTATCTGTGCTGGCACTAGCCAGATGCCCTTCAAAAACTCTCCTCCTTCTTTAGAATCATGGCAATCCAGCTTTAGATCTTGGCCTTCTTTTATTCCTGGCTGGCGTTCATGGTTCTTAAGAATTCATAAAGCCAAATCGGATGTATGGGGCGTATGCAGGCATATCCCATTGCCTCGATCTTTCTTTGGCCAGTCTTGACAAAAATGAGCCACTTTTATCTGCTGTTTGTTATTTCTCGTCCAACTCCATAACCGTTTTTCTGTTTGGCCACGGCCAGATGACTCCTACTTTGATGGACGTATTCATGCTGACGGATTTGAATGTGTCTAAGGAAACCTATCCTTGGTCTTTTAAAATTTCTCCAAGCCACAAGCTCGCAATCAAGGACGCCATATGGAAAAGATTCATCGAGACCCACCGTAGATCAGGGCCAGTGACAGATCGTGAGCATTCTGCCTTCTTGATGATGTGGCTAGAATACTTCGTTTTTGGTGGCTCTCCGATCGGCCCTTCAAATTCTTTTCAACATTTGACCGAGTACCTGTCTAGTGGTAACAAAATCCCATTAGGTAAATACATTTTGGGAGCTACTTATTCTATGCTAGATCAAGTATCAGCCTTGATGGTTAAGGATGAGCCGATTGGCAACTTGCATGGCCCCTGGTGGTTCCTCCAACTATGGCTCCATCTTTACACTTCCATGATTACTGGTTTGGACCTCCAAACCCTCAGCTTTCTGAATTATTACCCAGAAGGAGCTCAGCTGATTCGCATCAGATGCACCTCTCTTGGAGAAGCGGTTTCGGCCATCCCAGGACAATTGCTTAATGCTGATGACTTGGCTAGATGGTTCCGGATCTTCCATAAAGGCATCCCTAATGACAACCATATTCAGATATGAATGCTTTTGAAATCCCTTTTCTTTTAAGAGCCGATACTCCATTGAGTGATACCATATCGGCCAAGATATTTGCAGCTTGTATAAGTCCTTGCATTCTGCCGATTAATATTGGAATGGAAGTCTGACAGCAAATCTCTTATGAGTTCTATTATCCATCAGCAGCTGTTCGTCAGTTAGGACTCGGCCAACTGTCGAGTCTCTTTTTCACCGATAAAGTCAAGCCTAGAGCCCCTCTCAATTCATTCTCGGAATACAATGTTGTGCTTAACTTAACTCAAGAACTACCTCTAGAAGATTTCGTCGATATCGTGCTGAGCCCTTCCTATTCTAAGTTATTTGCTTCGTGGTGGTTGGAATGGAGGCGACACCTTATGTGTTGTAGCACCACAACATAATTATCTAGGCTACCATTGTCTGTTCCAATGGCTGAGGTATCTATTTCTCTTTTCCTTGTACTTCTTCATTTGATTTATTGCAAATACTAAGTCCATCTTTCTTTATGCAGTCTGACTCTGATGAAGCCCCTTCCGTGAGCAATAGCGGTCGACAAATCTCTTATCTTCGGCCATCTATTTAGTCCCTCATCAGCTTCGACTCCCCTACCCCAGTTGTTCTTTTGAGAGGCGAAACTAGTGGCCAAAAACGCACCAAGACGAAGACAACCATATCCAGGGCGCCAAAACGCTAAGCCGTGCAGAAGCAACCATCCAAGAGCACAATGGCCTCCACTCGCCTGCCAATTATCTTAGAAGAACCAGCTCTTCAAACTATTTCTGAATCGCCTAATCTGGTATATTCACTTTGCGACTCATCTATTTGCATTGATTTTATCTGACACTTCCTGTAAAACAACATGCAGAACCCTCCTCTCAAGCAGCTGAAACAACTGCTGAATCGTCCAAAGGTGCAACCCAAGAACCTTCATCAGACAATCAGGTGCCAGTCTCAGGATCTCTTGGAGAAGTTTCAGATGCCAGTCCATCGGCCAATGTTCCTGAGGTAATCCATTAATTTCACAATAATCTTATCAACCAATGAAAATTTAAACACCTTTTTTCGTTTTCAGACTGTTTCCCTCCAATCGGCTGATGCACCTGAATCACCCATTCAACAGACACCGGTCCCTTCATCGGCCAATGAACTCCAAACTATGGATACTGGAAGCATCCCTTTTTTTCTATCTTTCTCCTTTTTATGTATACAATAGTATCTCATAGTATTTTTCTTTTTTTCAGCTTGCTTCTGCTCAGCCAATCGCATCAGCTCCTGCTCATCGATATTTTTTCCCCACGGAGATCCCAAGTGAAAGAGCCATGGAGCTTCATCAACACCTTTCATGATCCCTCAAAAGGTATGATATGGTTTTGGTGATTAATTGATCAACTATTGGTAGGACTAACCTTTGTGTTGCAGGCAATCAAGCATATCAACAATACGCAAAGGACAATGGATGATTGGTCTCCAAGTGGATGAACAACTACAAGTGCGCTTCATGGATCAAGATCAAGACCTTGTAGATGTGAGTGTAGTCTAGGAAGAGTCATAGGACAACCGGTACTATAAAGGGGGTCCCAACACCTTTTCATTAGCACCTCACAACTCCATGAGATGATCCTTGGACTCAATGCTCAATCTTTGTGTGAGAACCTCCTAAATCGGCCCACTACCGCACTTGTCATTGTCCCAAAGACCTCTAACGGACCGTGCAGATGTACCCAATAACATAAGAAGCCTGTCAGGTGTCATCGGGAACCCCGATTACACCACTCATACCGGGATCTACAAAGGAGTAGCTACAACATTACAACATTTGTTACGAAAATATAGATCGAGTCTTGGAAGAATAATAACATTATTTTTACAAAATGTGAGTAAGTTACATTTGAGTAAACTTAACTTAATTAATTTGCGGAAGCTTAGTAGACTAGAAGACAACCGGATCATGTCATGCCACCAGACATAACCTTGGTTAACAAAGACGAGTCGGCACTGCAGCAAGGGTTAACAAACCCCGATGCGGGAGTACTCAACAAGACTTAACCGTCAAGGAAAAAGGAGAAGACTTAGGAATCTTTGGTTTTAGGAGTCAAGGTAAGGCTTTAGCAAGAATCAAGAACTCTTTTCTTGAGAAAAGCTTACTATAAGTGAATCCTTACTTTTAATATTTTTTATTTGATTAGTAGCTCATATACTCTAGGTTATCCTATTCTAGAGCAAACATATTTTTCTTATTCCAACTCTCTTTCCTCAAAAACATATTCCATCATTTTACTACGATGAAGGAAGGGGGAATCGGGTCTCCTTAACCAGAAGCAGCGGCGATTCATGAACCGATTATACCCGGTACGGGGATCCCTAACCACCACGACATATGTAGCACTTAAGCTTGCATATATCAACCTTCTTTCATATTTGTCCAAAAGCGGGAGCGAGGCTTGCGCTACCGAGAGTCTGATACTCCACCTCCCTACCCGTCCTAATGGCGGTTTGACCCGGTAGGGTGGGTACATGCTACTCCCGCCATCTCTCCACTCGGTCGCGTGGTTGTCATTCGATTTGGCTCCACCGAGATCCGACTTACGGGAGTATATGGCTAGTTAGGGTCGGTGACCTGGGGTATTTGCCGGTCGGGCGTGCCATTGACCAAAAGGTCTCGGGCGCAATATGCGTTCAAAACATCCCGATTTCACTTTCGGGCCAAACAGCGGACGGTCCTTAAGCGACCAACGGGACAAGCGCGGCTAGGTATCCCGTAGGCTTTCAACCTACGTCCCCGTCAGATCTCAAATTCATCACTACTTCTCTTTCTTTTCCAAAAGCGAGTATTATCTTCTCAAATAAAACATTTTGATGAAAAAGCTTAACTAATTAAGCGGGGCTAAGCATCACTAAACATTTTCGAAATGAAACGGGTTATCAAGGATGGTATTGAAATAAACAAGTATGGTAATGCAACAATTAGGTTATCACTCAACTCCTAATTACTTAATGCAACATAGCATAGACATAAGTTATATAAAGCTTTTTAAAACATCAAGGAAGGGTTTAATGAAACCGGGGCTTACGTGTTGCGGGGAAAAAGTTAGATTAGAAGTTGGACCACCCCGTCACACTTGACATCAACACATCGGGTGGATGCACCTTCTCCAAAAGCTTCATCAACACGATCCGACTCACTCTCGTATACTCTACACTTTGATGATGATGCATGCTTTAGCATGATGGAATGGTAAACATGATGCTTGATGAATGCATGAAATAATAAACATCTTGAGTACAACTTTCCTTCACGATAAAGTTGCAACCCAACAAAACCAACTTGTTGAACTACTTCTATGACTAAAGGAGTTCTCAAGGACCATTTGATTATGGTATGATCCAAGATTCACAAACAATCCAAAGCCACACAAAACCTAAGTTATTATACACTAAACATCACATTTAACCATTAATTAAATAAAGCATAAAATAATAAATAAATAAATTTTGTTAAAATGATCTCAAACTTTTTGTACAAATAGATCATGCCATAAAACAGTACCAAAACAATTTTCATGATTTTTGAACATATATTTTATTTTCCAAAATTCATGGAAGATGTATTTTTCAATTAAAGAATGTATTTTTAAATCATGCAAGAACTACTCAAAACCAAAGTTTAATATTTTTCATGAGTAGACATACTCATAGGAAGGCTACACAAAATTTTTTTAGAATTTTAAAAGCACTATTTAAATTTATATGAAAATAACAAAAATAGATACTATTCATTGAATAAGAAAAGAATAAAACATTTATAAAACAAAAAGGCTTTCGGGTCCTATCTGGCCCGACACTGTGCTTAGCCCAATACTGTTCCTGGCAGGCCGGCCCAACTGTGCGGCCTGCCAAAATGCCTTTGTACTTTTGCATATAAGACCCTAGAGTTTTATGAAACTACAAAACAGTGCAACCACTATTTGACACTATTCTTATGAGTCATAGGTTTTGCCTCTGGACCCCTGTATCTTCTCATATTCATGTGTTCAGGGGTCCCTGGCGGTGCTCGACCTGAGCACGGCCGGCAGCGCGCGCGCCGCCGGCGGCGGCAAGGCTCGACGGGGCTTTCCCCGGCGATGGAGAGGCGAGCATCAGGCACAGCACGCACAGGCTACCGAAACCCCCAGCTTAATCGAACCAAACCCGATCTCTAGGACCCTGCCCACGTACGCGGCGGCACGGCAAGGCGGAGCTCCGCCGGCGACGGCGCTCCGGCGAGCACGACGCGACAAAGACCAACCTAACCACCTAGGATCGATCAGGATCTCACCCTGAGGCTGATGCGCTCGCTGGTTTGGACGGGGACGAGGCGGAGCACGGTCGGCGACGGTGACAGCAGCTGCGGCGGCGGCGCTCCGGTGGCATGACGATGTTCCGGCGTTTCTGGACATTCTCTGCGAAAACTGTCGAGAGCACCACGATCAGGATGACAACGCGGAGCTGAGGCACAAGATGGTTCGTCACGAAGCTCACCAGGACGAGCTGACGACGGTGGCGAGCTCGCGGCGGCGCTGTTGCCGGTCGCGGAGAAGAAGGCGGCGCGCGGGGCAACTCCGGTGGCAACAGGCGATGCAAGCGGGTCCAAACGAAGCGCAAGGAGGTGGCGAATCATGCTGCAAGACGGGATGGGCGGAGGTGGAACACAGGCGACGAATTTCGCCGACACGCGAAGCTCGGCGACGGTGACAGAAAAGAAGAAAAAGAAGACGTCGGCCGGCGGCTTCGCGTTTTATAGGACAAGGTCGATGTCGTGGCTTCGGGAGTACCTTCGCGAGCCCGTCCAGGTGAGCAGGGACGCGAGAAGGCGCGTGAGGGCGTGGTACGGCGGTAGCGGCATCAGCGACGCGTGGGAGAAGAAAAGGAAAACGAAATTCTCCCCTCGGGTTACTGTAGCAAGGTCCATCTTCTTCTTTTGCTGCTTGTTTCTCCCAATTCCATATAGTAACTCAAAAATCTTCCAAAATAAAAGTTGCTCAAAATTTTATGTTCTACAAATTTGCTTTAAGGACCACAACCAAATTCTAAATAGTTTTGAAAATAGATTTTCGAATTTATAATTTTAATTTAGAGTTAAAATATAATTAATTAGGGATAAAACTTTAATCAAACAATACATCCATCAAAAACCATTTCACAGCTCAAGCATCACACCAGTCCATAGAATCATAATTTGGAAAACTTTTATTTATATAAATATATATATATATATATAAACAATCATTTAATAAATCACCCAAATTTTGAATTAAAAACTTGTATTCTAATACAATCAAAATAGGTACCAATTATATGATATATAAAACATGAAATGCATTATACCATGATGATCGATAATTATGCATGATGATGACATGATCACAATTTTAATTACAGTAACATCTGGGATGTTACAAATGCTCAATGCGCAACACATCCATCGGAGAAGACCATCAAGCTGCAAGTCTGCTGGAAGCCAGTACTTCATGCTCACCGTAGGGTACGATGCAGGCACCGCATGGTACGGTGCCATAGCTACAACAAGACAGAGACGACATGTCCTCTGGAGTCAGGTATGAACACTCACCGTAGGGTACGGTGACCTCACCGTATGGTACGATGAGTATACTCTAGGGAAGACATCAAAACATGCTCTCTGGAATGAAATCTTAGTGTCACCATAGGGTACGGTGACACCACCGTAGGGTACGGTGTGATGAACTCCAGAGACGTGGTAAGGTTGAGATCCTTGCTAACTCAGTGGAAACCTTCCTCATCATAGGGTACGGTGTGGGCACTGTAGGGTACGACGAGAGGTGGTGGCTGTTGCTAGAGTCACGAGCTCTCTGGACTACAACTGAGGGACCACCGTAGGGTACGGCGGAGGGTCACCGTAGGATATGGTGGGTAGGCCGAGTCCAACGGCTAGTTCAGGATTTGAAGATCCCACACCCACCGTAGGGTACGGTGATGCCTCACCGTAGGGTACGGTGCGTCATACTTTTCAAACTACCACTACAAGATTTCGACCATATTGCCACATGATGTCATTTGCATCGCCACAAAATGTGTTGTAATAGGGGTGTATTTTGCAACATTTTTCCAAAAACGTGGCAATAGGGGGACTGTGTTGCCACAAAAATAGTGTGTTGCAATTTTTACATTCGATGTTGCAAGAGGTGAGACCTATAGCAACCCTTTTTTTGAAAAGTGTTGCTATTGGTTAATAATATTGCCATGATGGCATTCTATTGCATTAGTATCGATTAGTGTTGCAGTTGTCTGATGCTCTTGCAACCAAATAGAACATTGTTGCTATTGCTTGAAATTATGGCCACATTGTTGTTGGGTTGTAATATTTCTCACGGCCATTGCAATAGGTAGACTCGGTATTGCAACTAAATTTCTAAAGGCGATGTAATAGTTTCTGTTATTGCCATTGTTTTTGTTAGTTGTAATATTTCTCACGACCATTGCAATAGGTAGATGTTTATTGCAACTAAATTTCTAAAGGCGATGTAATAGTTTGTGCTATTGCCACAATTTTTGTTGGTTGTAATATTTCGCATGACTATTGCAATAAGTAGTTGTTTATTGCAACTAAATAACTAAAGCGATGTAATAATATGTTGCTATTGCCACATGTGTATTTGGTTGCTATAAGTTCTAGTGTTGTTGTAATACGTTTCGTAGAAACACTTGTATTTTGTGGACATTGGATCTAGCATAACGTCTTAGGCTTCCGCTTCTCATTTGCTACAAATATGCCCATGTACATGTTGCACCGGGGCAACAAATTTTGTGTACTTATACACAGAAATGCGCACATGGCCATCCATCGTTTGTGGGTGCTCGATGCCCTTCCCATCGGCGCCATTGACTCTTCCACATCACTAGTTGTGGTGGTTGTTCCATGCCCTTTACCCATCCCGTCAATGACCCCTTGTCCGACCTTTGCCACTGTCGATGTGTTTGACATATCAGCGACAAATTATCTCCACACAGCGAATTCTCCATATCCACGGTTATCTCGATGGCGGTGGGCATACATGAGCTAGGTGCGCTGTTGATGGCATATCTGGATGCCTTTGTTGTGAAATTTGGTTTTTGGCAATGTCATGTTCATAGTCTAGTGCTGCCCCTATCAACTCCCAACTTCTCATATATCCCCGATCAGGAGGCTCATCAATATTCGGTTAGAGAAGGAAAAGTGCCTCGACCTCTCATCGCTGCTTGATCTTGATGACATTCTCGCGGTGAGTGCATGCATATGGAAGCAACGTTTTCTATGGCACATGCATCATGTTAATTAAGTTGATCAATGGCCGGTGGCTGCATACTGCTAGGGCGGCCTCAACTTCGATCATGCATGGCCGCGCTGCATGCTGCTAGTAGCGCGGCCTTAAGCCTGTTAGCTGGCTTATAATCCATTCAATTGATTTGTGCTCAAGATCGGATACTAACACTGCATGCAGCACCTGCAGTGTGCACACCTTTCTCCATCTTCATCATCTTGATCATTTGATTGATGTTATATATATAGACTAAACATTTTTACAGACCAGATATCGACTGATAGACTGATAGATTGCAAATTTTACAAGCTGACATCAACCAATAGGCTAAAGATATCACAAACTATCAAAGGCACTACTGAAGTGCATTAAAACAGGGAGGAACACAGTGTCCTTTGCAATCTTATTATACACTAAAACACTGAAGTTTCTATGAATTGAAAACTCCGAAGATGACATTTGTATAATCAGAGGCAGATTCCTTATGTAAAAGATAGACATCTCAGGTTCACTTAACAGTCTCCATATCAACATCCTGGTAGACGACATAGATCCACATGCCTTCCTATAAGAAAACAGTTGTAAATAAAATTATTGCATCTGCAACGCAAATAATGCCATTTTTCCCTCTTGTTTGAGAGATAGTGCTTCCTTGCCTTACTGAACTAAGAAATTTTGCATGTCTCAGGAAAGAGTAGAGAAGAGTTACATTACTTGTCGGACCAAACTACAAGATTTTTCTATATACCTATCTACAGAGAGTCTTGCAACCTGCTGACTAATCATCTACACCAAGTTAGCAAATTAAAAGGCAGCAAGACAGGAACACCAAAAAAGGAAGGTTGAACCATGCTGAACATGCGGACAACAAGCAGCTACAGCCAAGTGTTCTAGTAACAAAAATTGTACATGGCGAAAATACTCAACCAAGCCATTTTCATCTCAGTAAAAGGAAGCAATGGCTCGTAATAATTCAGAGCATGATCAGTGAATCAGTCACAAATTAACCAATAAGCTGCTCATCACATTTTACTATTTTAGGAACCACCACACGTACATGGCTGGCTATCTACTTGTGCATACATATATAATGGGGCGAGACTGCAATTTTTCCTACAACTATGTATGTACTGAGTACTTAATGCAGATTGTGCATCCTAGGTACGAGCCCAGCTAACTTGTTTGTGTGGTTGCATTGAGGCGCGAATCTTAGTGAGTAACAATTTTCTCCTACATTCACATAAATCAAGAAAAGTTCTAACAATTTCTCATTTTGATTAACTGTACATGTTTAATCAATTTTCATTTTACATCATAAACAAGTATTGTATTGATTACTACCAATGCTACCAACCTTCGAGTGGTTGGTGGCAGAAGAATAAATCTAGAAATTGTAGCTTAGAATAGACAAAACACATTCTCATATTAACTAAATTCAATCAACAAGTAATAGTGTAATACTATGACCTCTTTCCCGATGTAAAACTTGAGGTCGGCCATGACGTCTTTCCTTGGCAAGGCACCGTCAATGCGTAGGGCAAAGTAGTTAACATGAATGACAGTGGGAGTGATGAAGTAGGGATCCACATGTCCTGCTAACCACATCTTTGTGTACTACCTGCTGAGAGAATCGCACCAAATTAGTAGTAATATGTAAGTGCAAACTTAGTCAATATGAATGCTTCATCGCTACCATTCTAATACATTTTATAAATCATAAATATTGACAGGCGTACTTTGTCAATATGTAAGAACAAATATTTAATCTATCAATCAGGCAAAAAAAAAAATCATCCTGTTTAGTTAACCATTTTACAAAATGAAGATGACATGGAGCAACAAAAACAAAAGGCAAGGGATGACACAAGAGGTAATATATATTGAGATCAGTGCAGCCACTTGAGACAATTTGATGAATGATGCAGGGAATCTATCAAAAAAATATTTTTTTAGTATTATCAGTTCATCACCTCTGCACTAGTTGGGAGAGTAAGTGATAGGAACAGGGGGTCTGCTCCTAGTGGATTGTAGGTTGTAGCTGTGGGTGATCGGAGGACGAGGCTTGAAGCGTGACGAACTCCGGCGAGGTGCCGTGGTCGCGCGTGAGGAGGAAGAAGGGGAGATGCAATGCAACTGGCGGCTAGGGTTTAGGCAATCCCGTCTCCCTTCAGGAAGCCGGAAACAACTCTGTTTTTGCTTAATCTTAAGTCAGTCTTTACAAGTGTTTATAATAATCGAAATAAGATAACTATGGGCTTTTAGCCCAACCTTGACCGGTCACCCCTAGCCACCAATGTGCTTACGCCTTGTATAATGAGCACTAGTCATAACAGTAAGGCTACTGGAATTTGGAGCTAATTAAACTAAATAAGTACCTAGTACTAATCAAGCAGCAAATTAGTGAATTTCTAGCAGTAGAGATGCAAAAAAAAAAAAAAAAAAAATACACCTACATCATCAAGCCCATATAAAGTAGAAATACGAATCCGATATATAGTAAAACAAAAGCACTTTTTTTACTTAATATATTTTGACCACTGAATAGTGAAATCAAAGCATGTGCTGTATGAAAGAAACAAATAAAGTAATCCTAGTATCCTACTACCTTTTCAGATCACTGTGCTTTTTATAGAAATGATCATATCGTAAGAATTTGAAAGCTGCTAATATTGTAGTGTCTTTTTTTTTTGAAAGATCCGTTACCGGCTCGCATTGATAAGAATAGAGAAAAATTTACATCGGCTTCATACATGCTAATATTGTAGTGTCAAATATCAAGTTTCACTATGAACCTGGACAAGTTTGAAAGTTCTGTATTTCTGAAGAGTGGCCTGCGCAAAAACTGAAGATTACATTAACTGAATATTCTCAATAACATGCTCTATTTGTTTCAAAGCTAACCTGATAGTATAATGGGTTTTGCTACGGTACACATTTTACCTCTTAGGAGGTAAGAGTTCAAATAAATCACAGCCGTTGAATTTTGAACACATTAAACAATTAAGTAACCAAATAATTAAGAAAAAATATTTGCTATATCTGTGCATTGATTTCCTTGCCATATATGATATAGGAGCATGCATGCCAGCTACGGAACGTATGCATGGATGTATATTGCCACAACGAATTTGTCTTTCCTTAGATAGTTTCTTTCTTTACGTATGCATTGGATCCGTAATGCAATATGTAAGTAATGCACCTAATGTTATTTTTACATACGTCTTGTTAGGGTATAGTTATTATGTTGTGAAAAATATATATCCACTGGGCACGTTACAATACTTTTATGTAAAATAACTATGATGACGGGTTCCATTTTTTTTTTTTTTTTTTTTTTTTTTTTTGAAAAAATTGTCACGTACAAAATGATATGGTTACAATAATGTTTTTTTCTATAGTTGTCAATGCTCACGTTAAGAAATGTGTTTAAAAAGAAGTCACCATATAGATGTCACGGCTAAATTAAAAAAATGCTAATAAGCCTATATCTAATAACAGACGATCATGCATGCATCGGTTATATCTAGAACTTTCCTTATAATTTATCCTAATTTACAAAATAGAAATTAAATAATTCTATATTTAACATATTACCTTCTAGGAAGTAATAGTTGATATCAACCCTCCGATCTAATAAAATAAACGGCTCACAATGATTTGGGTGTACCACAGCAAAGCCCTAGTATAATATAATCAATATAAATAATGTTTTTCTACAATGCAAGTGCCTTTAACAAAGCAATTGTTCCTTGTGAGTGATATTCATGAATCAACTCCTTATTGCTTTTATTCAAACCATTCCCCATGTCTCCAATCCAAATAAGCCACAGTTAATAAATAAGGTACTAAGGTGGATGGATGAAGCTACCTGAGTTCGGGAGGAGCTTCTGCCCCCGTTGGGGCTGGATGCGGAGGCGTCTCCTAGCAGGCCATGGCTCGGCAGCGGCAGCACTCCTGTAGATCCGGCTGTAGCAGCGGTGTGGGCAGATTTTCCTTTCCCGTATGGGATGCAGGAGATGCATCAAGGCTGGGTTGCAGAAGCAGAACGACAGGGTGCAGTGGTGCTTCTCCACGACGTTTCTGTGATGCATGAGAGATTGAGAGAGATCAGAGATTCAGAAACGTACAGGGTAATCAAAGAAGAGGACAAAAGCGATGGAACTCACCGTGCCGAGAATCCGAGATGCGTCTGTCATCTGCCGTTGAGGGCGAGTCGGCGAGAAGGGTAAACTTGCGTGCGTTGCCTCCTCGAGAGACGACATCGGCGCGCGGCACAAGGCAGGTCGGCGCAGCCCGACGGCGCACGGGCCGTCCTCGTCCTCGTCCTCGTCCTCATGGGGCTACGTACAGAGCAACGGCGGCAGCGCCGTCGGGGGGCCTGAATGACGGCTGCGCCGGGCACGATGGTCCCCGGCCTCATCACAGTCCTCGAGGCGCCACCAGTTGCTCCGTGGCAGCACGTTGTGCCTCGATAAACTCCCCACGAAGGGGCGTTCATCGTGGAACTGCACCTCATCTCGCCGGATCCGGTGGCCCGACGTCAGGGCCTCAGTCGCGGAAGGGGCTGGGGGAGGGCTGCGGCAGCGGAAGGAACTGGAGCTGGATTCCTGGATCGGCGGCGATGTGGTTTAATTTGCAGCGGTGGGTGGATGGAGAATTTTTCGTTACGAGTTGAGAGCGCGCTGGTGGGCGTGAGCGGGAGAGATAAAAATCGGCTGCGGCCGAAAATTTTAGGATGCAAAACCTGAAAATATCCACTTTTTCGTGATGTCGTTTTCCCATTTAGTATTAAAACTTTTCATGCAAATACATTTAAGGACATATTATATTTCATGCCGGCTCATATCCTAACAAAATATTGTCTAAAGAAATATTTAAAACTATCAAATTATTTATTCATATTTTTAGTTTTGGTAAAATAATAAAAATGCTAGAAAATTAAAGCTCATTAGAGCAATTTATTTTTCACATTTGAAACTAAGTACAAAACTTCAAACTTGTTTCCTAATTAGAGTAATTCCTAATTCATTTTTTTTTATTTTTCAAGGCAAGGCTTGGATACATAGGATCGGTTGAAGGAGTGATGGAAAAGCTGGAGACTCAGCTGCGATTGACCATGAAGGCGCTGGCTTGTCGTCAATGGATCAAGGCAACCGTGAAGAGGAAGCAAGGCTATCATCGATGGGAAATAAAAAGAGTACTCCCTCCGTCCCTTTTTGTTTGTCTCAGAAGAAGCGTGTTTGTGAGGGAAACACACGGTTCTCTAGAGACAAACATTTAGGGGACGAGGAGGGAGTAGATAAGACAAACGGGTGGTAAAAAAAATCTAATAATGTGTTGAGGGTGTGAACTCTGCAACGAGGGAATTGGTAAAACCAAATCTCCATTTCTAGTGCATACCGTGCGAGGCGGGGGTGGGAGAGGGAAAAAACGGAGATGCATGTGGCACCTTTAAGTTTTTGAATTGTTCAAATAAACTTCGGACAATGAAATAACCAAAACTAAAGTTATATAATAACTTCGATGAGATATACAATTTCGTAGTTTTCATCCAAAGTCATTTACAGTCACAAATTCTTTTTGAAGTGTTCCACAAGGGAACTAACTTAATGTCGGCTCATCATTGCACTTGACTTTTCATATGTTGCCCGATGAAGATGAGCGTTATACCAAAGTTGTAGAACTTTTTAGATCAACAACTTTGTAGTTTAAAGTTTTTTTTTTTTGATTTGAGGTCATTTTGATGTTCAGATATATATATTATAAGATTATATAAAGTTAATACCAAAGGAGTCCATAGCTCTAAAGTCATAAGTGAGTTTATAGTGGTAGAAAAGAATCTTGGCTAGAGAAAAACCAAAAAAAAAAAGTTATACATCTCAAAAAGTTATGCAAACGTTGTAGTTCACAACTTTTTTTTGTTGAAAGTCATCTTGATGATGAAATATTTTTTTCACGGGTTTTTATAGAAGTTAATATCAATGGAATTAATATGCTCTATAGTCACAAGTGAGTGTGTAATTGTAGTTCAGGATCCAAGATAGAGAAACGACCAAAACAAAAGTTGTACATCCCGAAAAAGTCATGCAACATTGTAGTCGACGGTGTTTTTCGATTAAAATGAAAATTACATTTCAATTCTTACATTGGAAACAGATATATGTATATAGATATGTGGAGAGCATATTATTAGTACATTATTTAACAACTTTGGCATGACAAATAAAAATTTAAACCTCAAACCCTATAGTTTTCTTAGTCACTTGTGTAGTATTGATTGTCATTGGTGTTCAAAATATTATTTTGTTAATATAATATTACTTACATTGTAGTGATAATAGGTATTTTTAAAAGTTATAGATATCGATATGGAATCAAACTACATTCTAATGAAAAACCCATCAAACTTTTACAAGAAAATCAATATGAGGTGATTAACGATAATCTCTACCCTTTCTATTGAAAAGTGTAATACTCCACCTATTTCAATTATAAGATGTTTTGGTTTTAGTGATACGTAGCTTTTGCTATGCACCCAAATAGACACTATATCAATGTGAGAGCACGAGCGAGTGAAAAAAGAGCCATGGATGAAAATAACAATACAGATATGTACTCCCTCCGTCCCAAAAAAACATGCAACTATTAGAATCGTGGCGGTCAACTTGACTAAAGTTTGACTAAGTTTATAGTAATTAATATTAATATTTATGTCTCAAACAAAATTTATTATAAAAAATATATTTTGTCATGAATATATTGATATTAGTTTTGTATTATAAGTGTTCATAATTTTTTATATAAATTTAGTTAAGGTTGGAATCGATTAAATTCTTGGGAAGCGAGAATTATATGTTTTTTACGGGGACGAAGGGAGTAGTAAAAGTAAAGTATATCTAGAAAAGCCACAAATCTTATAGTTTAAAATGGAGTGGTATACCCTTATTTTAAAAAGTTTAGTAAACCAATTAACTAAAAACCCTATGTATGTACAAATAATAATAAAAAAAAAAAAAAATTAGACAATTGCTGAGAATAAGATGGCGCCAAAACTTTGGGCGGCCAAATTGGCGCTCATCAAATCCAAATTCCCATTTTTTCTTAAAATATCTGTCGATGCGTCCTGCCGCACACCCCTCTTCATCTCCCGCACTCCCCGATCCATCTTCCCCGCACTCCTCCTCAGATCCATCTCCGCACTTCCCCGTCCCCGCCGCCCAGTTCACGAGCATATTTTCGGCCACTACCACCCGCCGCCCGCTCTAGCTCTAGGCATGGAGGTCCCGACCTAGGAGGACCGGAGAGGCACGTCATCGGCGGCGGCGGCGTGGAGGCATGTCCCAGCAGCGGACCCACGGTCTCGGCAAGCCGCAGGCGCATCGGTGGCAGATCCGGGCGCGAACGTGGAGGTCCCGGCCCGGAGCTTCAGCGTGCGGGGGCGCGTAGCGGCGTTGGCGCTAGTGTTGTTGTGTCCGCCCTGACTTCTACGACTGGCGGCAACGACAATTCTACACCGCTGGTTATCCTTTTTAATCTTTTTTTTGAAACGGAAGTTACCTTTTTTTCCCTCTCCGTCTCATTCCGTTCAACAGGGCAAATCACAAATCTACAGGAGGCATGTCACAGCCCATCGTATCTTGTGGCGGAGACAAGAGTGTCGCTGTGAGTAGGTTGGTGCTGCGGTAAGTCCTGGCATCATAACCATTGCTGAGACGAAGTATTGGTATTATATTCTTCAACTGTTTTGCTGATAGGTTCCATCTACCGCTGGTCAAGATATGTAGGGTATGCTGTTTCCATTTTTTTTGTACAGATGGAACTACTAATACGATTAGCACCTGATACGTATCCGATCACAGCGATACGGCAAATTCCAAAAAAACCTAATACACGGATACGTTTAATATTTAAAAATAGAATAAAAATAATAATAATGCATGTCATATGTAACATTAGGACATTTCAACTTCCTTCCTCATTGCAATAAACATTTCATATGTAACATTAGGACATTTACTTATTCCTTTTCCCGTGATCCGCAACAAATGAGCTTTAGTAACTACTCAGTTTTTCTATTGGACAATACTTGCTAGAGGGTGAAGTGCGGTGCGACAGGGGGAGACTGGCTAGGGCGGCGGGAACGTTATGCTGTTATTTGGGTTGGGTGGTATACAAGATAGCTGATACGCGTATCCAGCAAGCTGATACGTATCGGACCAAGTATCTGTTTTTTTCAAAATTAATAAAATTCGGATACTTCCCAGATACGTATCGGACGAGTATCGGTATCCGATACGTATCCGATACGCGATACGCGTGTTCCGGCAAGTATCCATGCAACATAGTTTTGTTGTGTTAAGATAGAACAAGAACAAACAACATAAACATGTTTGTGAACAGTATGTTCCCAGTAATATATTTTCCCTTGTGCAAGACAGAAATCAGCCTTTGAAATAGATAGAGGAGATCCTCCCAGGATTCCAGGAATAGCACTCTGGTTTTGATGGTAACATGACATCTGAAATGGAAGGTTCTGTAGATCATGCCAGGAATGTTCATGATAGTTACTTTGCTGTCCAATGCAAATTTATGGTAATCTTGGTTTTCTATGAAAGATGACAGTTTTTATTCAGGATGACTTTTCAATAATAAAGTGAAGAGTACTAATGCAATTCATTGTGGAACCACCTTAGTAGCTTACCTGTTCCATATTTTGTTATGTTTTTATCCAGGAATGCTACCTATTTTAATGCTGTGTGACAAACACAACACAGATCGAGTCTCTAGCAAGGGTTATTCATACCTGCTGTTTTCTAGCTATGCACCAATGTGCATTTTGGTACATATGAGATTTGGCTTCAGCTCAACCTTGTTTTTGCCGCAGCAAGAAGTACTATCCCATTGGCACATGTAAGGTAAAATTCCTTCTTTTGCTGAAACAAACGGCTTGTTTCAGCTGCTCATGTTACAAAAATGGTATCTCAATGTAAGCTAGCATACTTTGTTGATAAACAATAGTCATGTAATGGTACAAGTGAGACATATAGACTGGACATCGCTGCAGTGTGCATATATAAGATTTTGCATTAGTCAAACTCTAGCTTTAGTGAACTTGCTAAATGAGTTTTTTTTTCATGTCCATTGTTGACAGCTTGTGCTGATTGAATAAGCTAGTGCCCAACAAATGCATTTAACTAGCTTGCTTCATTCAGTTTATCCTATAGTTACTCATATAACTTGTTGCTTGGTTTAGAGTTAATAAAGACTAATAGTTTCATTCCTGTGTACGTGAAACATCTCTCACAAACAAGGAAATTCCTAATCATATCCCAAATGTCATTTTTTTCAGGATGAATGTAGAGTGGAGCGCAAGAGTAATGGGATGGTCCAAGTCAAGCCAAGCCAAGCTTTTAGTGGTGTCAGGGCACTATAGATGTCGCTATTTAGGACCAAATATAGTTAATATCTTTAGTGTGCTATGGTTTATCTTGAGCACCATAGATGTAGCTATGGTTTAATAACTTGTGTGTGTAGCCTGAGTTTTATCTTGAATTGTTTAATTATAGATGTGAACAAACAAATCAATATTTTGGTTTAATGGCCTCATTCAATTGCTTTATTGATGTCTATTGAATTTCTAATAAACTAATGGCGTTGTAATATTGTTCGGTGTCCCAAACCAAAAAGTGTTGTAAAAGCTACCATTGGGAACGACATTTTTTTGTGGCAATATATCCTATAGCAACGCACAATGCGTGTAGCAATAGAGACTACCTCTTATAGCAACGACATGGTGAACGTGGCAATTGCATGTGTTGCCACATTTCTTGGTGTTGCAACATAGTCCTTGTTGCCACACTTGTTTTGTGTAGCAATAGCAACCGGACATTATAGCAACCAAATGTTGGGTGTGGCAATTGCACATTTTGCTACCACTTCGCATTGTTGCAATATAGTCTTTGTTGCCACACTTCTTTTGTGTGGCAATAGAGACTGCACCTTATTGCAACCAAACCTTATCGTGGCAATTGCACCAGTTGCCACCACTTATTTGTGTTGTGACATAATCCTTGTTGCCACACACGTTGAGAGTGGCAATACATTGTCTTGCAACACATGTCCATCGTTGCTAGTGCACCATTTGCCACAAAGCATGTGCATGTTGCCATTGTAAGATCTAGCAACGCCTAGGGTGTTGCATTAGTTGTTGTTGCCACACATTTAACCGTAGCAAGAACTTATCTTGCAACACCTAGGTGTTGCAATTTCAAACCGCATTTTGCAACGCTTCCCATAAAAGTGTTGTCCAAAGCTATGCCCACGCAAGCACTTGCAACGCCTCACAACGAAAAAAAAGTGTTGCTATTTCTACTATTCCAACTATTTTGGCCCTTTTACAACATTTTTTGGGTGTTGAGACAGGGTCAAAATTTAGTAGTGTACCTTTTCGACCAATGGCTATATTTGAGGTGCTGCCTATATATAGTGTGGTTGAGGGAGTTTGGAGAGTGCTCTTGGCCTGAGGAATGGCATAGAGATCCCTAAGGAAGTTGCCAAGAGCCACCACTTGCAAAAGTCTCATGTGTTGAGCATCCAAGTCCATTGAGCAAGAGTGAAAGGCCAAGCATCATCTCAAGAGTGGTTGTGAGCTGCTAGGAGGTGGTGGGATTGTTGTCTCTTGGCTAATGGCATAGCCTAGACCGGCTAGGAGTTGGGAAGAGCTATCCGGTGCGGGTTTTGTGGAAGCCTTCACCAAGTTTGTAAGAGTCTTGGTCCCTCCTCTAATTGGGAGCCGCTAGAGAGCGCCCTCACCGTGTGCGATCGGTGGAAGGGACGGAGCTGACACCGTGTGCGTCGGTGGCTCAACGTGGACTAGGGGAGGCGCCATCCTCCGATACCACGGGAAAAAATCGGGAGTCTTCTTGCACCCTCTCTTTACATTCATGCATTTACGTTTCCGCACGTATATCTATCTTGCATGATTGTTCTTGTCGGCTCCTAGTGTTTCCTTGTGGTGATCCTAGTTGCTCTTGTTGTTCTCTAGTTGATAGCTTGTCTAGGCCAAGTGGTTGTTGTTGTGCTTAGTCGCTAATCTTGTTTACGAGCTTGTTTCCCTCTTGCTAGTAGTAGCTCTAGATGTCTTTATATTTCCTACTAGCATGCTAGGAGTTGTGTGCTTTGCCTATCACTAGTTTGCATAGGAGTTGCTTGCTAGGTCAAAGGTAGAAGTGTTTGGAAAAGTTTGAATTCTCTAGACCACCGATTCACACCCCCCTCTCGGTCACACGACCCTCTTCACTGAGTCAATTGGGTGTGCGATTAATAAGAAAAGTGGCAGCGAGGAAGGCTTCATCCCAATACTTTAAAGGCATAGAGGCATGTGCTAGCAAAGAAAGTCCAACTTCAATGATATGACGATGCTTTCTTTCAGCAGATCTATTCTGGCGATAGGTGTGAGGACAAGACACATGATCGTAACCCCAACGCGAGTAAAAAAAAACTCAATTTTTCATATTCACCGCCCCAATCGGGACCGGGCCGAGAGAGATAATTTTACGACCAAAATATCGCTCAACAAGATTACGAAAATCATGAAATTTTTGGGAAACTTCAGACTTGTGCTTTAACAAATAAATCCATGTAAATTTGCTGAAATCATCGATAAAACTTGTAGGATCTGATGGAAGCCTAGAGGGGGGGTGAATAGGCTACCCCCTAAAATCGACTGTTAAAACTTCGCACACCGTCAATCGACAGATAAGCGTGGCATCGCCGCGATATAGGCGCGGCACCGCCGCGTGAAACCGATGTAAATGCATTGAGAGACGAGAGAAGGCACTTCTCTCGGCCAGTAGCGCGGCATCGCCGCGTCCTCGCGGCGGCATCGCCGCGGGTCACTTCACGAAGTGAACTTCGAGGTGAATCTCGTGAGTCGTGTCCGGTGAGATGGTGATTCTCCCTTGTTCCCGCACACGGGTATACCACGTAAAACTAGCCAAATTTGGCGTAAAACCCAAAGCAACCAAGTAGATCGGGTCAAGCCCTTTCTCACAAGACAAATATGCAACAAAGTAAAAGGGAGGACAAGTGAGACAAGGATTTGACCCGTGGTTCGCGCCACACAAAGCTAGGTTACGCCCACGTTGTTGAGGTTGCCACACAAGGCTTGGCTTGCCCACCGGCTTGCCTTTTCCCTCGTTCACAAGTCTAGGGAGTTAACCCTAGAGATGTGGGGTAATGTATTGCTGTAGAGTGAGGTTACAAACCTCCCAAGGCTGCCACACGAAGGGGGCAAGCTCAAGGGCGACGCCTAGCCGTCTAGGAGCAAGCTCCAAGAGTAAAGAACCCTAGGGTTCCGGCCAAACGTGAACCAAATGCTCTTTTGAGTGGGGGAAGTAGTAGATCCGGTCTCCAATCGAAGTTTGCAGCTGTTTCCCTCAAGAATCCCAGGTGGGAAGTGAGAGATTGAGTAGGGAGCTTGAAGAACTTCAATGGAGGTGAGAGAGAGAGCAAGAGGTGAGTTTCTGGCTTTCTGCTCGAGGTAGAAGATGAAGTGAACCAGGTGACCGTTGTGGGAGGGGTAGAATGGGTATTTATACCCCACGGACCCAACGGTAGGATTTAAGTGTGGCACTGCCAAGACGACACGCGGCATCGCGTGCGTGGGACGCTGCACCGCCGCGCCAACCGACAAATGAAAGAGTGAATCGTGTAGGAAAAGCTGGCTGGTCAGGTTTAGAGTTGAGTGTTGTGTCTGGATTTGAGATTTAGAGCACTTGGTCCATAGGTACCCGAGAATCCTAGGATCCCTCTTAATAGTACGGCATTTCCTAAACTCAAGATTCAAAATATAAAATAATTTAAACGCCTTGATCAGGAAACACCACCATCTAGCTTATTTGGTGCCTTTGGACCTGTTCATCAACTCCACATTTTAATCCTCGCATGTCATCTTCAGTAAATCTTATTAGTTCCCTAATTCGGTGGTCATCAACACCAAAACCCACTTAGAGCTTGATTGCACTTACAAAACTGCCATGGTATTGTTTCTGACCAAATAAATCAATGGCTGGACCCCATAGATCCGAATATATTAACGGGAGACGAAACCTAGACCGACTCGATGATCTAACATAGGGAAGCTGATGACTCTTGCCTTGTTGACAGGCATCACAGACAGAGTCTTTATTCTCTCGTCTAACACAAAGATGATTAAAACCACTAATAACTTTCTGAACTATTTGATAGGAGGGGTGCCCGAGACGGTTGTGCCACCTGGAGACTGTTGGTTTGGACGCAAGAAAGGCATGATGTCGAATGGTTGTGTTGGGGAGGGAGAAAGCCCACCCTTACACTTGCCGCGCAAGAGCACCCGCTTCGTTGCCTGATCCTTAATCAAGAAAAATGGGGGTGAAATTCCAAAAAGGCTTGATTGTCAACAGCAAGACGATGAACAGATACAAGATTCTTGGAGGCTTGTGGAACATGCAAGACATTTTCAAGAAGTAAAGGTTGCTTAGGGGTGTGTACAACTGCACGACCAATATGAGTAATGTACATACCTGTTCCATTTGTTGTCTTGATCTGATCATTGCCGTTGTAGCGCTTCTTGACGACAAGCTTGTTAAGTTCACCCGTGATGTGATCGGTTGCGCCTGAATCAGCGTACTAGTAGGGATCCACATCATAGGAGTTTATGGCTGCAACCACATTCTTCTCTGTGGGTTCGTCGTATTCATAATGATACCAACACCGTTTGGCGTTGTGGCCTTCCTTGTTACAAATCTGGCAGGGTGGTCGTGATCCTCCTTGATTGTTGCGAGGCCGAGTGGTGTTGTTGTACCACTTGGTATGGTAGATAGGCATACTAGCGCTACCCGTGAGTGAAGTTGTTCATACCTTTCCCCCTGTTTCACATCCGCAACAGCTAAGAACGATGGGATACAATCTTGTTTTTATACAGGTTGAGAACGGCGTGAACATCTGGCATTCAATAAAAGCATCGCGATGTACGATATTGCAATGGGTTTGCACCGTGATTGCTCTCGGGTCCGCATGCAAGCTGTCATTTCACACGAGACGTGTAGGAGATGAACATCCAAAACGTGAGGCTCATGCGCGTTTGCACTATGATTGCTCGGGTCCGCATGCAAGCTGTCGTTGTACACGAGACGTGTAGGAGATGAACATCCAAAACATGAGGCTCGTGCGCGTGTCCTTCCAGCGGCAGTTGTACGAAGCTCGAACCATGTACTTACAACATCATTTAAATTGGAAACTTAATTTTGAAAAAAAGGACAGACCCAGTGATGTAAGCTCCCACACAAAGTAGGGTCTGGGGAAGGATTATATAAGGCAAGTCTTACCCCTGCAATTTAGAGAGGCTGCTTCGAACCCAGGACCTATTGGCACAAGTGGGGTGACAACCACTGCGCCATGAAAATTCTGTTGCAAAATGAAATGCCATGAAAACTAAAAAATTTAGCAAAAGCTGATTACTCACTTCAAACATATGTGACCTAGATTTACTTCATAAGCGCGGTCCGTGGCGGTTTCTTGTGCTGACCTGACTTTGTTCCACTACAACGGTGGCAGTGGCACCGGCGTTTTTCGACGAGGCTTGGGTCGAGCTTCCTGGCTGGCTTCAGTCCAGGTTCGATTGAAGTCATGCCTATCTTGCTCCTGCTTTCCATTCGATGGTGGAACTGTCGATGTTCTTTCAGATCGGGCTCTGACCCATGGAAAATTCGATTGGATTGGTCCCAATTGATGGAATGTGCGGCTTCTTAAGGTTTGGTCCTACATGGATGGATTTGAGGAGCTTCGATGCGAGTCGATCGATGTTCGTCTTCGTTCGCCTGCTCTGAAGGAGAAGAACATCTCCCTGGAGGGTTTCTTTTTCTTTTCTTTTTGTAGCAGGGTGTTCTGTGTAAAACGGGGATGCAATTTGATCTGATATATCAATAAACATCTTCGTTTCGCAAAAAAAAAAGAACATATGTGACCAACATTTACTTTAAGTACACATTATTAGATATAAACTCTCTCCGTTCCTAAAAACTTGACTCAGATTGATCTGGATATGCGTCTAGAACTAAAACGCATCTAGATGCACCCTATGTGGACAAAGCTATGTCAAATTTTTATAAACGGAGGGAGTAACTTTTTCACTTACCTACAGTTTAGTATCAAGTAAAATACCTTACGGGCTTTTCAGATAAAAAAAAATATAACATGCCAACATCATACTTTCTCCGTACCAAAATAAGTGACTCAGCTTTTACTGAGGAAGTACTATGTAAATATAAAAATTAATTAGATACTTACAAGATAGAGACACACATCCATTCCGTCAGATACCACCGGATAGACATGCTCAATATTGATGCTCCCAAACAACAATAGCAGGACGGTTCAAGTGTTCCTCCTCAGATACATTGCATCGGTGCACATCCACGTGTACATACGCAGTGTCTGCAAAACGATAAACTCACTGATGCATGTACCTGCAACGGCCTAGCTTCCTGAGTGGCTCGGTTACTCTATCTTGATCATTGCCTTAGTATCTATATCTATTTATTATATATATATTTGAGCAAGAAAAGGTGGCACCACGTTCGCTCTCAAGGCCTAGAAATTACCACGTTAATCGTAGAAAAAAAAGAGAAGTTAAAATTACCCACCATTGCCATTAAAATACCCTTAGGCATGTTTTTAAAAATTACCCACCAAAGCCATCATGTGAGAATAAAAGTCCCAATCTGTCATGTGAGAATAAAAAGTCTAATTTAAAAGCTTGCTGCAGCGTACTCGGGTGGTGTGCCCAACTGGTCCTCTCGTAGCTCCTCCGGGCTACGTTGCTCAGATACGGATACGTGTATCGGATACGATACGTATCCGATACTGTGGATACATTATTTTTAAAAACCCATGACACGGGGATACGGCAGATAAACATTTTTTTAATATTATATTTAGTGACTAAATACAAACTAACTGCAAGCGAGTTCAATAAATGAATATTTTGGAGGATATGTAAAAGGTATGAAATAAAATTAAAAGAGGGTATACATATATTAGTAAAAAAATCAAGCTAGTTGGTGTGAATACGACCTGTCTAGGGCAGTGGCTACGCATGTTCCTGCTGCAACCTGGAGCCAATGACGCACGTTCGTGGGAGGGCTCGTGGTGTGGTGGCGTGCGCGCCTCCGCCGAGAGGGGATAAAGGCGTCGTCGGTCTGTGTGCCTAGTCCACACGGGAGAGGGGCCGGCTGCTGGAGTCCATTTGACGTGTCCATTGCAGCCCAGCCGTATCGAGTACGTGTGTCGGAGGTGATACGTATCTGATTTTCACGACACGCCTAGGATACGTATCTGGCGCGTATCTAGCACGTATCCGTATCCAGCATGTATCAGATACGGGATACGCTACCCTCCAGACGTATCGGCGCATCGTAGCCTCCGGCGCCGCCTCCGGCAGGGGCGTCCATGGGCCCGTGCGGGCTGTGCGATCGAACAGGGCCCCCAAAAATTATGGGCCTCAAAATTTACTAAGTATCCTAGGTATATATAATAATTTTGGGCTTTGTTTCAATTAGAAAACCACTCAAATGTTTCTATGCCCCAAAACGCGGCCTGCCTAAAGCAAAGTCACTATTGTGACTTCATTCCAGACTTCGTGAGGCCGCCGGCCACTCTTCGTCGCCTTCATTACCTGGAGTCCTCGACGCATCGACTTCCAGCCGCCTCGCCCTCGCCAGTCACTGACGCCGTTATTCCTTGTTCAAGACCTCGTCCCAATCTAGACCCTGATCGGAGATTGTCTGGTAAATTCCATGCCTAGTCTCTATTTTATCTAGTTAATCTTTTTCGTGCAATTGCATTGTCTTTGTACCCAAATTAATCTAGTGTAATTGTTCTAATTTGCTAGTCATGTCTTCTTCCTATCGGATTAGAAAATTTGAATCGGGCCATCAAAAGAGTAAGAAAAAGCAAAGAAATGAGGAATTAACTCAATCTCTAAAAGAATATCGCTTTTCAAGTGATAGTTGTACAACAAGTATAATTCTTGGTCTATAATTCTTGGTCTATAATTCTTGGTCTATGCTGCTATATACTTATTATTTTGCAATATAAGTAATACATTGATTGATATTTGTCATTAGTTTTTTTCGTTTGGTACTAGATATAGGCCTTCACTTAGTGCTTTGAACAGGGCCTCGTATTTTTCCGGGACGCCGCTGCCTCCGGTACGGTGGCGAGATATTTTTGACAGTGTTGAGTAGCTCAAAGCTAGAGCGATACAGCGAATGACCACATCAGGCATCATAATAAAGCAGCTCATACATCATACAACTAAGGTTCACGACAAATGAATCATCTATCTATATAACCACTTTAATCCTGGAGAGCCGGATGAACAGTATCCACACTCACAAAACCACTGTTGAACTACAGTTGCCCGTCCCTGACCGTCCGATGCACAGGCAGATCGATGCCCACCGTCCGTCCCCTCCCACGGACACTACTCTGGAGAGTTCCATGACCCTCGAAAAAGGGCAACATCCCACCGTTTCCCAACGCACGCAGCTTGCCCGTCCTCTCCCGTTCCCTTCCACCATCTCCCACGCTGCCCCTGCCGCCGCCGTGGCTGACACCAACGCCGCGGACGCCGTCCCCAGCCCGACGCCGACGCCGACGACGCCGCCGATTCAGCCACCACGCAGCTCCACGTCCGTCGAAGGACACCAACGTCGCGACCGCCGTCCCCAGCCCGACGCCGACGCCGCCGCCGATTCAGCCACGCAGCTCCGCGCCCCTGCCTCAATCGTAAACAGCAGGACAGGCAGCTCCGCTCCCCTGCCTCAATCGTAAACAGCAAGTACTACTGTCATCTCCTTGACTAAGTTCACTCCCTATACCATGCCTCTTTCCTGTTCGATACAATGCCAAACTAATTTTTTTTGCCTCCCTCGAAAAATTCTAGACAATGCCTACTTCAGTAAATATGCCAAAAAAAATTAGTCATTTCCATCTACTCTTCTTTCCCCAATAATCACTTTATGCTCCAAATCACTATCATGTGTCAGAGAAATTTACGTAAAGCAATTCCCAATAATCACTTTATGCTCCAAATCACTATCATGTGTCAGAGAAATTTACGTAAAGCAATTCAATCTCTTATCCATGTTTGCTCTCTTTCACCTAAGTCCCAAATTTTACTATGACTTGGCTGGCTTGGAGAGTACAGATTTCTATGTTTTTTAAAGATCCTGAATTTCTTTAACTATAATTTGGAGGAATCACATTTAGTCATTAAGCATTTCCTGCTGCAAATAAATGCTTTTAATAATAGCCCCCTTTTTTCTTAGAAGAATTGATTACCCTCTGACTTAATCAACCTCTATACCATCCAGTGCATAGCATGGACACAGAACGAAGCCGACGGAGTATACACATCAACAATCCATACCAAGGTAATATTTTATCTGACTATGATATACGTACACGTCTAACATTCAATTTATGCTTTCTTTAAATCATTCAATATCTATCAGCCGATGGCAACAACATTTCTCCTAGCCGCCATCAGCAGCACAAAACTCATAAGCGTAGGCGATGTGCATTAACTGCTGCTTCAGAAAATGATGAAGCTGGCCCCTCTGTGGAAACTCCAGAAAGTTCACTGCCCGAAGAATCGATTGCTTCCTCCGTGATTCGCAGACGTCGGCCATATGTGATCCTGAACAATGATGGTAAGATCAATCAATTTAAATTTAAGTTCAAACAAATTCGTTTGCAAATACCTTTATAACCTTACGTATTTGCAATATCTGCCACTACTCAATACGGTGGAGTACACAAACGTAAGACTCTTCCCCAAATACATTTCATGCTATGTACCAATAATTAAATACTCATTTTTTCTATTCCCCTATAAATTATAGGCACGACTTCCTCTGCTCTCCGTTTAGGAGGCCCAAATAATATGTGCCCACACTGTGGTGCTCTATATTGGAATGAGGAACATATCCGTAGCCATAGCACTCGGCAAACGCCAATTTATAATAAGTGTTGTAGAGGTGGGAGCATTTTCCTTCCTACATATAATCTTCCTCCCGAACCGTTGATGAGCCTTCTGACTGCACAGGACAATAGAGTGTCCAACCACTTCTTTGATGGCATTAGATGTTACAATTCTATGTTTACTATGACATCCATGGGTGTCAATGTTATTAAAACTATTAATGATGGCCAAGGGCCTTATGTCTTCAAGGTAAGTGGCCAGCTCTGCCATCGAATAGGATCGCTGTTGCCACAAAATGGCAGGAGACCGGAATACTGTCAACTTTACATCTTTGACACTGAAAATGAAGTGAGGAACAGAATGGCTATTTCTTCACACGAAGATGGTAATTTCCAGCCAAATGAAGCTATTGTTGCTTCTTTGGTTAATATGTTCAACTCTCACAATCCAATCGTCCAACTTTTTCGAACTGCACGAGAGAGGCTTTCGAATCAAACAGAAGACCATTTCTCTGTAAAGCTATTCAGTTCTCCAAGACAACGTGGCAATGTTTACAATGCTCCAACTGCAGCTGAGGTTGTTGGCCTGGTGATTAATGACCTCGGCCTATCTGAAAAGGGCCGAGACTTGATTGTGCAGGACCATGCATCCAATCTACAAAAAAGATTGAAGAAACACACTGTAAGTTCATGGCAATGCAGTACCCATTATTATTCCCCTATGGTGAGGATGGTTTCCATAAAAATTTGGAGTACCGTCGATGTCGCCGATCAGCAGCAGTTAAGAGGAAAAATATCACCATGTTGGAATACTATACATATAGATTGCATGATAGAGTCAATGACTTCAATACCCCTTTACGTGACAAAAGGCTCACCCAAGCATATATTGTGGATGCATATTGCTGCGTCGAGGAGAGCCGACTAAGCCACTTCAGAAGCCATACTTTCCAGGCCAAATACAGGACAGCCAGTTACAAATCTTTAATGCATACAGTTGCATCTGGCGTTACAGAGCCTTCAACTACAGGCCACCGCGTTTATTTGCCAGGCTCTTTTGTTGGAGGACCACGATGGTACTACCAGAATTACCAAGATTGTGTCGCTTTATGTCGTCGGTTTGGATGCCCAGACCTTTTCATCACTTTCACATGTAATGCTGCTTGGCCGGAAATAACAGAGGCTCTGACACATATACCACACCACCACCCATCTGATCGAGCTGACATTGTTGACAGAGTATTCCACATCAAACTTAACCTACTCATGGATGACATCACAAAGCACTCATTCTTTGGCCCTATACATGGAGGTACGCCCACAATCTTGATGCATGAGTTCTTACCTTCTTTTTCCATTATGGTACAAATCCCCTCACTATTTGTCGTTGTTCCTCCTTCAGTTGTCTACACAATAGAGTTCCAAAAACGGGGTTTACCACATGTTCACATCATCGTATGGCTCAAAACAGACGACCCCCGTACTCCTGAAAAAATTGACTCTATGATATCAGCACAACTACCTGATCCAATGTTGGACAAGGTTGGGTACGATGCTGTATCAAAATTCATGATACATGGTCCATGCGGCGCCATTTGTCCAAACTCTGCTTGCATGGCTGATGGCAAATGCAGCATATTCTATCCAAAAGATTTCGCTAATACAACAACCGTATCGTCAAATGGTCATGTCATCTATGCAAGACCAAACAACAGAATAACGGTGGAAAAGAATGGTGTCCATGTTGACAACCGATTCGTCGTTCCTCATAATGTTGACCTATGTGTCAAATATGATGCACATATAAACGTCGAAAGTGTTAATCGTGATGGAATGGAGAAGTACTTATTCAAGTACACTAACAAAGGTCCTGACCGTGCAAGAATCGCCATCCAAGACAACCAAGACCGTGAAGCTGCCCCCATAGATGAGATAAAACAATATTTGGACTACAGATGTGTAACTCCCAACGATGCAGCTTGGCGACTTCTCCAATTCGACATCCACCACACGGATCCATCTATTGAACGGTTGCATGTCCACCTTCCACTTGAAAACCAAGTCATATATGCCGAAGACGATAACCTCGAGGAAGTAGTGAGCAATCCCCAGAACACTGTGACCAAGCTGACAGCTTGGTTTGAAGCTAACAAAGCATTTCCAGAAGCAAGGCAATTTACATATGTAGAATTTCCAGAACATTGGACATGGCATGCCGATGGCAAGTATTGGCACCAACGCCGCAACAACCGTCCAAAGATTGGCCGCATAACCAATGTCAACCCAAAGGATGGTGAAGCCTTCTACCTTCGCATGCTACTGCACAGAGTCAAAGGCGCACAGTCCTATTCAGATTTAAGAAATATTGCTGGCCAACAGTATCCTACCTTCCGAGCTGCATGTGAAGCTTTAGGTCTGCTTGGTGATGATCGTGAATGGTCAGAAGCCATGACCGATGCAGTGCACTGGGCACTTCCATATCAACTCCGTCAATTGTTTGTGACTATACTCCTCTTTTGCCAGGTCACAAACCCGGTAAAGTTGTTTGATGAATTTGCATCAAAAATGGGTGAAGACATGAAATACCACATCTCCCAACTAACACCGGGGCTATCAGAGGACCTACTTCAAAACCAAATTAGATCTTTTGTTCTGATCGAAATAGACAACATGCTAAGGAATGCCGGCTATAAATTAAGCAAGTTCCACCTACCCACACCAAAACATAACAATTCATCATTCCTTGGCAATAGACTGATACTGGACGAGCTCTCTTACACCTCCAATGCTACAGCACAGATGGCAGTACAGCAGGTTGGACAGCTGAACTCAAACCAAAAGCATATTTATGACACCATACTGTATTCAGTCACAGAGAATTGTGGGCATACCTTCTTTGTTTACGGATATGGTGGAACTGGAAAGACATTTCTATGGATTACCCTACTGAACAGTATTCGAAGCCAAGGGAAAATAGCTCTGGCAGTGGCATCGTCTGGAATAGCTGCATTACTACTACCTGGTGGTCGCACACCTCACTCACGATTTGGGCTTCCTTTGCACCTTCAAGAACATTCTGTATGTCCAATAGACAAAGATGCGAAGCTATCAGAATTGCTACTGCAGACTTCCCTCATTATATGGGATGAGGCGCCGGTCAATCATAGATATTGCTTCGAAGCACTTGATCGTGCACTCCGAGATATAATGTCCTCAAAGGATCATAACTCCGCGCACAAGCAGTTCGGTGGCTTAACGGTCGTCCTCGGTGGCGATTTCAGGCAAACGCTTCCTGTGATTCCCAATGGCAAGAAAAACCTAATCTTAAATGCATCAATCACTCGATCCTATCTATGGCACTCCTGCATTGTGCTTCCCTTAACAGAAAACATGAGACTTCGAGCCCCATCACTTTCACCGCAAGACAAAACCAAACTTCAATGTTTTGCTGAATGGCTTCTATCTATTGGTGATGGTACGACTCCAGATAGCATTCCAGCAGAAAGGGAAGATACTAGCTGGGTCAAGATACCAGACTACTTATTACTACCATCTGAACAAAGGAATGTCACAGGTTTGATATCCTTTGTGTACGGTTCAACACCACATATATCTGAATCACCGGATTACCTTTGTGAGAGAGCAATCTTAGCACCAACCAACGAATTAGCCGATGCCATAAATGTTCAAATTATGAACCGAATTGCCACCGAAGAAATGTCATACTACAGCTGTGACACCATTGATGAGTCATCGGCTGATTACTGCACTTTGCAGTCTTTGTATCCTACAGAATTTCTCAACACAATACGGATGAGTGGATTACCAGACCACCATCTACAACTTAAGATTGGAGTTCCTATAATGCTTCTTCGAAATCTAGATCCGACAGCAGGCTTATGCAATGGAATAAGACTCATAGTTACACAACTTACACATCGTATAATTGAAGCACAAATAATCACTGGAAAGGCAAAAGGAGTACTTGCATATATACCAAGGATAGTCGCCATTTTAGATGACCCAAGATGGCCATTCAAAATGAAACGACGCCAATTCGGTTCGTGTCTCATATGCCATGACAATTAATAAAAGCCAAGGGCAACGCTAAATAAAGTCGGGCGCATACCTTCCAAGCCCTGTGTTCAGCCATGGACAGCTATATGTTGCCTTCTCAAGAGTTACATCTCCAAGAGGCTTACGGGTTCTCATCGAAAATAACCCCCCCTGAATATCAACACAGCACCCATAATGTTGTGTACACTGAGATTTTTGATGACATAGGCAATTCGCAAACTCAGATTACTCCCTAATACCATTATTACCATATCAGGTCCTTCTCCTCTAATTTTGATATATGTCATATCTTTATTCGTTAACAGTACAATCCTCACCTAACTCATTCTCTTTCATTTCTCTTTTGGTATAATGTATTTATAGTGCAGGTGGAGTAACCCTTCCCTTTGGTGTCATGGTTATGATTATCTTTGTAGCTACCCAGACGATACAATTTGTTCAAGCTTTGTACCCTTACTCTGTATTCCAGGTTTACTTTCCCACATGTGCCTACAGTCAGTTCCTAAAACTTCTTTGGTTTCTCTAGCTTCTTATTTTCTTTTTTCACAGCCAAAATGTTCTTCCCAACACTCATTCTCTTTCATTTTTATTTTGCAGTGACCACATATAATTCACATTGCTTTACTACACGTGCTACTCCAGACTAGACCCACCAATTACTATTTTGTTTCTACATCAACGTAAGGCAAGCTCAGGGCTTCCAAATTTGACCAATACCTAAACTCCTTGCTCCTTTGTCTGCAACTTGAACCATGCCAAATTCAGTATCTGTGCTATGTGCTATATTGTAAGAACTGCACGGCCTTTGTGCAACCTCCAGATTGCCACTTTTGATATGATCGATGCTACTAAACCGAAACTGAACTTTTCGTATTCTCTGAACTACATTTTGCATATCCTCTTTGTCAGCATGCTAAATGGACAGTTTTTGGTTTCCAAAAGACCACCCTGCTCAGCTCATTTTTTTTTGCGACCATATATAAATGGCCAGGTATTCTCTCTCACTACACACAATTTCCTTCAGATACTTATTTTGCTCAGCTGTATTTTGGATTGCACTCCGCTAAAGTCATAATATTACCATATTTGCTGTGTCCCACTAACAGTCTGCCAAATAAACCTGAATGGAACATGTTAGGTTAATCCTGGAGCCACTCAGCATGTTGATTTGTTTTTTGTTTTCAGATATCCACAGCAAATACTCTGTTCAACAACTTTCTCTTGACAACTATGTGTACCCGCGCGAAGCGCGGGGGCTCTGGCTAGTTTATTTTATTCATGAACCGGAGAATTCCGTCTACATGCATTGTTACTCCGTACAATCGAACTGAGGCGGTAGGCGGCCGGGGTTCCACAGCTGGCCCGTCAGTGGGTCCAGGTGCAGTCTCTGGCACTGGTTGCACGTAGCAGCGGCTGGATATTTTCCAGCGCGGCCTCCGGAGTCGTGACGCCGATCTGCGTCCGGAGCTCACCCGCCTCGGTGTTTTTGTTCCACACAGCCATGGTCTGCCCGAACCGGTTCCAGGCACGTAGGGCGCAGGAGAGCCTCTTCCAGTTCACGGCGAGGCGAACCAGGGACCGACTCATGGTTTGCGGCGTCGACGCGTCCATGGCACGGCCGAGTGCCGCGCGGAGGGTGGGGAACCGCTCCGCCTCGGAGATGGTGAGAATGAAGAAGCCGAGTGCTGGCTTGAGAGCAGTGTCGGGGCCAGAGCCAGACCTGTAGTCGGCGAGCAGGAGGGCGTTGGCTAACGCCTGGGCCCGGTTGACCTGGACGGAGCATAGGCCGCGCCAGCCCACACCTTTGCCGAAAATGTCTGCGTAGTCGTCGGTGTAGGAGAGCGCCGTCGAGCCTGGGAGTTTCCCCTGCTGGCCGTTGAAGGCGAACCACTCGCCGTGCCGGTTCGCGAAGCCGGAGACGTAGAGGTTGTCGGAGCGGAGGGCCAGCGTGAGGAGGCGCTTTCCGGCTGCGTCCGTGAGCTCGATGTTGACCCAGTACGCCGGCGTCCTCCACGGCTTCTGCTCACCCAGCAACGGGCGATCCAGGATCGACTCGACGGTGGTGCTCTTGACGGCAGAATCCAGGCGCGTCATGAAGCTCGTGTACGTCGCTGCGGTGGGATGCTGCTGGCTAACCTCCAGCCTCACAGTCAAGGTGGGTGGCGCCCTGCATGCGCGGGGGTATGAATTAGCAAAGGGTGCTACAGTTGAAATAAAAAAGGATGGTGATATAGCTTACGCTAGCCAATACGCCAACAGTACGCTGAACGCGACCAGCAGCACAACGAGCATCTTCGTCGGCAGCTCCATCCTGCGAAACTCCGAAGCAAGCCTCGATTGTTCTCTACTGTGTAGGTATATGAGGAAGGGGGAAGGGGTTTGTTTGATACCTGGAGGAAGGGGTATGTGTGTATAGATAGCCGACGGATGGAGGAGCGCCGGGGGTGGCTGCGCGGCGGCGGGTGGAGGAGAGCTCGTTGGATCTCGCGTCGGGGTCGGCAGAAGAAGAAAGGGGAAGGGGAAGGGGAAGGGAAAGGGAAAGGGAAAGGGAATGGAAAGAGAGAAAGGGAGTGGGGCCTACAGAAGAATAAAGAAGGAGGGGGTGAGCGCGTCCGGTTGCTAGGTTCGGTTCTCGCACGCGAGTGCGAATAATATGCGCACTCCTACATTTGACTTAGTATACCCTAGTAGTCACACGTTCTCACCTAATACAGCCGTACGTTATTGGCTACTAGAGAGATATATATACTTCATTCCTTTGCGAATATATGCTACGTGTGAAGTGTGAACAGCTGGCAGCAGCATTATTTTGTGCGACTTGGACCATATCGATTGCTTGGTCTTTAATCTCATCCGTACTAATATAAAAGACCGCATTGTTTTTGGTCAAGCAATTGCTTAGAAGGAGTGTTCATTGTTTCGGTTGTTGTAACGTTAGGTGCGTACAAGACAGAGAGAAGCATATTCTCTTGCGTTTGTCAGTACACACCTACGAACTTTCACAACAAATCCTAATGGCCCAAAGCAAGAGTAGGCAAAACATTTGACGTTACGTGAACCAATAATCATCCAACTTCCAAACTGTCACTCGCGCAACACACTAATAATGCAATGTAATAAGATATATAAATATAGAGTTTTTTTACAATGGTTGTCAAAAAATGGACGGCTCACGACGCCCGATCCGACGGTTAAAAAGACACATGAACTAAGAGGAACCAATTTCGGAGGCAGGAGAGGGCATCGAGTGCGTATTAAGCGGTGGGCTCATATGCACGGGTGCATACTAAAAACTGACCAAACAAAAATTAAAATAATTGTAAAATAATTGTAATTTCAAAATTTATTTATTTAATTAAGGGTAGTATGGTAAATGAATACTAGGCGTATAATGTGCGGAGTACTATGGGTGTGATTGATTGCTCGAACCAGGTTGTCCCGGACGAAAGAGGCGTCCAGGCTCACCTCGTCCCCAACCAACTCATTCACGAGCTCGTGTTTGGTTGCCTCCGACGGACTCGTCTTTGGATCAAGTAGCACCGTGTTTGGTTGCATGTATGGACCAATTTGATGCATGGACTGGTGCAGTTGGTTGTGTTTGGTTGATTGTATATACACACGAGTGGGATTCACCAATGTATCAAAATGGTGAAGTTACCCCCAGGATTTCTTAGGGGCAATTCATCGAACACCTACGAGTCGGGCCTCATCGGCAACGACGGCACCGCCTCCATGGCCTCCGAAGAAGCCGCGAACACCTGCATCGCCGTGTCCAGCGCAGCCACGGCAGCCGCGCGACGCCGGAGCAGGAGCTTCACGTGCGCGGTGCCGTTGCCTAGCTGGTCCCCCGCGCTCGCATCCCACAGCGTGGCGGGCTCGCATCCCACAGCGTGGCGGCGGCCGCCGCACCTCGTGTGCCGCCGCATTGAAACGGCGGAGCTCCTGCGTCACGCCACGCCGCTGCAACCGCTCGCCGGCGCGCACGCTGCGCCGCTCCTGCAGCTCGCCGGCACGCACGCACGCGCTGCTCCTGCCGCTCGCCGTCGGGCACGCACGCCACGCCGTTCCAGCCGCTTGCCGAGGCGCTCGCCACGCCGCGCCGCTCCTGCCGTTCGCGGGCCCGCTCCGGCCGCTCGCCGGCGCGCTTGCCGCGCCGCGCCGCTCCAGCAGCTCGCCGGCGCGCTCGCCCCGCCGCGCCGCTCGTGCCGTTCGCGGGCCCGCTCCGGCTGCTCTCCGGCGCGCTCGCCCTGCCGCGCCGCTCCTGCCGTTCGGGGGCCCGCTCCGGCTCGCGCGGTGCCCATGGCTGCCACGCGCGGGCTCGACGGCGAGGCAGGGGAGGTGACCTTATCCCCCTGGCGTACATCAGCTGGACGACACCAGTCTTCCACATGAGCCTCGCGAGCACTGTGTCGTCCCAGCTCGCGAGGCAGTGAATGGGGCGGTGCGGCGAAAAGTGAAGGGAAGGGAATCCAATCACGAGCAGGGGACGGGGTGGTGCGGTAAAGACGTGCAGGGACGGCCCGGTTGGGCAACCATCGCACCCTATACGGAGGATGATTGAAGTACGGTCCCTGAGATATATTTCTCCTCCGACACATCTTCCTTCTTTCCGACATCGAGCTCACTGCCCTCCCGTATGAGCGCCTCCACCTCGCCCCTCCATGCTGCAAAGGGCAGGAGATGCACCGGCTCGTGACGGAGCTCAAGGGAGAGCGTCGTGGCCGCGGCGAGGCCCGACGGACGGTCTATGCGCAAGGTGGACAGGCTCATCGACCCTCTGTGCTACGGCGGCGCCGGCGCCGGCTGACAAGACGAGGGCGAGGCAGGGCGCGGATTCTCGTCTAGGAGTGGTGCGCTGGATGCGGTTTGCCCCTGTGAGTCCAGAGGAGGCAGCGGCGACGGCGAAGGCGGCTGGAGTGGAGAGATCAGGAGCTCGGTGTCGGGTTGGCAATGGCGTCGGCGCTGTACAGAGGAAGGGGATTCGGGAAAGGGCTAGGATGCAGCGGCGTGCTGTGGCGTAGCCGATGTGATGGCACAGATGGAGGAAGACCCGGGTCGCGGAGCTCAGAGCCATGCCGGCCATGCCGGCCGTCATCTTCGGTCTTGACCATGCGTGACAGGGGCGGATCGAGATGGAGTAGGGAAGGGGAGGGGCGTGGTCCTCGCTGCGTGCTTGGGGGAGGGCTCGGTCGCGCGGGCGCCGGCGATGCCGGATCGGAATGGTCCTCGCCGGCTCTGCGCAAGCCACCTGTTCGTCGATTTGCCCAGCCCACGACTGCACCTTCACCGACGTCCCCGTGGCTGCGTTCTGGGAGGGAATGCTCATTACCTTCGTCTCGCTTGCGCAAGGTGGCAACGACATTCGATTCGGGTACGATTCTCTTGTTTCTTAGTGATGCGATAATGTTATAAAAGCAAGAGATTAGTTTCTCTTATTTTAAGTGTTGGTCATCTCGTGTTCTTATTAGCTTTGCACATATGTTGATTACAAGGTATTTATGTTTGGATAGTCAATCGACGCAACCACAGTCCACCAGCTTTCATATCTGCTCACTCTAAAGGAGTAATTGGATGTGCCACCCCATGATTGTTTCTGTGTCTCATTATAGTTTCAACTGGTTTTCAGGTCAAATATGGTGACACTTTGAAGCGTTTCAATGCTTCTGTGAGTGGTTCACACTTTGATCTTGATCTTCCTGCCCTCCGCTTGAAGATTACATATGCCTTTAAGTTAAGTCCTGACACTGAATTCATTCTCACCTATACTAATGATGATGGAGATGATGTCATGCTGGATGATAATATTGATCTACATGATGCTGCTGTTAATCAGAAACTAAACCCTCTTAGGATTATTGTTCAATTGAAGGGCAGTAATGTTGGGGCAGCTCGGACAAAACAGCACTCCACAAATTCTAATTCTCCTAGGTCAACATCTCTCGAAGATCAACTAGCACATGCTGATAAGAGAGTGTTGTAGGTTGCTTTTGACATTCGAAATAGTGTTGTAGGTTGGATGGAAAATATTGCTTGCAAAAATCTTTTGTGTTGTCGCATAATTTATACGCTTGATGCTAGCACATGCTGATAAGAGAGTGTTGTTGCATTCAGGACTGAAATCTGAATCATTGATGCAACCTGGGTGCTTTGGACTGGAATCTGAATATCGATGCAACCTGCGTGTTCTCCCAGAAGTGATTAGACTCATGCAGGCTCTTGCTGTCCTGTGAGTAAAAAAAATGACACTTGAATTCATGATTATTGGTTCCTTCACATTTACTAGCCAATAATGAGTTCTTTTGCCTGACATTTACCAAGCTCCGGCGGGATGATGTCAACCAGATTGGACAGGCCTTCCTACTGAAAAAGAAGTTCCTATGGATTAAGCAAATGCTTGACACAAGACGTTCTGAGCTTCGAAAAGCTGAATCTGAGGTACGTTTTCCATATCTGCTCAAATTTTTTACTTCTATGCACAGTAGCCCTTATCTCTTTTCCCCCCTTTTAAAGTCCAACACAAAGTGGTTCTCTTTAACAAGCACGCAAACATTCAAGGGTCTTAACACCAATACTATGTTGTTTGTTGTAAGTTTAGGCTCAAATATTATTTTCGAATTGGACTGTAAGTAGGCATTGAATCATGTCATTTGTCAGCAGACCCTTTCTCTTCAGCACTCCGATTTGGGGCATCTCTGTTATTCGAGGAATTGATGTATATCAAGTTGAGATAGCAAATCATCAATATAATCCTTTAGTATTTTTACAAGGATATATCACTGCAGCAAACTTTTACAAAACCAGTGTAACGATGAATCACTATGAAGCATGCAGCCATCTTGACACAGACGTTTTACCAAGAATCTTGTCCCCATAATCTAAAGATACTCGACTGTCTTTTCCCCTACTCGTGTACCTGTCAGCTGGATCTTTTTGCACCGCGTTCTCATCTTTCATCTTGGATATATTTGTGGTGAACCTTCAAGTCTAATCAGAAGGCTATAAAAAAAAAAACACAGCCATTTGCTCATATGTTTACAAATCTTAGTGTTCAGGATGTATGATATATTGACATTTCTGTAGGGTAAAAATAAAATAAAAAGATAAGTAATTTTGCATATTCATTTTGTCTGCCCCTAAACAGTAAACAGTTTCATAAACTGACAGCACAATGCTTGTATAGTTGCATTGTATTTAAGAGTTTAAGACCAGAGTTTAAGACCGCCAACAATCAAGTTTGAGTAAGCTTTAGGGGTTGTTCCCCTGATGGTTTGGACGCTGATTCTGTTGTATTTTGAATAAAAAACATTGTAGCACGTGTAAACACACATGAGTTTAGTCCAATCGCAACACTTGGAAAAAAAATTACAATAATTTATTTTGAGTTCCTAAAATTTCAAAGGCGCATAAGGGCTGGTCTGCTGTTGAACTCGTTTAGTGATAAATTCGGTACTGAGTTCATCTACGACAGTAGCTGGAGTATCGGCAGCTGGTTTCTTTCTTGGTCGTCCTCTTTTCCTAGTTGCAGCTCCTGTTACTTTTGCAGATTCTGTTCCTGTATTTCCTTTCCCTCCTTCCGTGCTGGCCTCAGGAGTTGGAGTCTCAGTCCCTGTTATCTCCACATCGCTTGCATTTTCAGTCTGTTCATCCTTGCGTTCTTCGTCCGGATTGTTCGCATAGTACTCTTCCTCCTAAGAACCATCAAGACAAATGTTAGACCCGATTACTTTGTACAATCTGGTTGGTATAAGTTGCTTGAACAGGAACTTGTGTACTATGAATTAAAAGTTCAGACCGTGATAGGATTATCATATGACTCTTGGCGTCTCCTGTTGCGATCAGAAAGGAGCAACCTCGTGCATATTTTCCGTTTGAACCCTTTCATTTGTACCTATATACATGTGAAAATAATGCGTGTCAAAAAACAATTATTGAATGAGTCCGTATTAATTTAGAATTAGCAAGGATAGTAAGACAGACATCTGAGAAATGATAGGCCATATTTTCTCCATCCCATGCCAGCATATAATACATTATGAACGCCCCGCATGAATTTCTAGAATGGAACATAAGAGTAAGTAATTGCAGCAGAACATTAGTATAGCAACAGAAAAAGGGAAAAGGATAGAAAAGGGAAAAGTGCACCTGTCTTGTTGTTGTGGTATGTTAGGGTAAGGAATTGTTTTCCAGTCACGCAAGTTAACCAAGCAATCCTTGACCGTAGATTCAATGCAAAAACTGTATTCTATCAACCTAGTGGATTGTGAGTTAGATGTTAAATTGGATCGGACAGTAGTTGTAGTTGAGTAGATGGTACGTGTTACGCAAAGGTTCTGTACTTACCAATGTCTTCTCTAGGTCTTCGTCTCGCATTGCTGGGTTTGAGGCTTAGGAGTTGAGGATCTGTACCTTTTTCTTTATGAAGTTTAGCACTAGGAGAGCCCAGTGGTTTTTGTTAATGTTCATTGGCACAAAAACCTGAAAACAATAATTGAAAACTTTTCAATGCATGTCTTGTTCAATATAGCAGAAACAAGAGTACCAGAAATATTGTGAACAGTCCCACTTAACAAAACTTAAATAAAAAACAGTTTCAGACATTATCCTGAATGCAGTGTCAAGTACAAGTAACTTTTTCCTAGTAGTCTTAATCTGCTATCTGCTGGGATTTCTCTAGCAACAGCCTATAAATCAGGTTAAAATTCAAACAGTTTGGTGGAAATTTGCGAACAGGTTTGATAGCAAGAGATACTGCTTGCTTTTTTTTTTTTTTTTTTTTTTTTTTTTGAGCAAAAAGGAAGATGAATTAAAACAGTGCACCGGCACTCTTACAAACAAGACCCCAAAAGAAAGGAAAATTACAACGAAGACCGAAAGTCCTGTTCATCTTCCTCGCCTCCAAGATCCCGTCCGTCGCCGCCGCTCGATCCACTTCCCCATCGTCGCCAGACACCGAAGCCAAGCTCCACAAGGTGGAGGCCGCAGAGGAGGGCTTTACCGCGAGGCGACGAAGCCGAGTAACACGCCTCCCAAGCACATCGGCCGGCCCGAATCGCCACGACGCTTCCATCATCTCCACCACCGGGCACGAAATCCTTCTTCCTCTTCGAGAAACGTGGCACGAGCACCGCCGTTCCGTCACATCGACGAAACAACGGCCGCCACGGGACGCGGCACGAGCACCGCCGATCCGCCATGACGGCTGCGGCCGCCGCGATACTCACGTACAAGAGCGGCAAAGCCGGACTCCGCCTCCACGAGCCCGTCGGCGGCGCGCGGAGCGGAGCACCACCAAGACGGGGGGACGGCTCGAGAGGACATTATTCCATGGCGCGCCGCCGCGCCGCCGCCGCCTCGGCGCCGCCGCCCGGAAACCTAACCCTAATACTACTAGGGAACCCACCGACCGGCAAAGGAGCAGCGGTCTCCACCACCTTGCGAAGCCCCCAAGGGCCATCGGAGGCAAGGAAGACCGCCGTCCACGCCGCCGGCGACCAGAACCCTCCCCTGTCGCTCTCTCAACCGTAGCTGCTCGGGGAGAGTTCAACGCAACGAGGTAGTTTGGCAGATACTGCTTTTCAGTGTGAGGTGAGGATGACTTTCTAAAAACCCACGGTACCAACAAAATTTCGATTTGATTGATTGGTCCCTATGTACACTTCCTATGTCAGTCAAATCTGGCTGCTATGGTTTTCAGGTGTTTGAGGATTCTGTTGTGGTTGATTGGCGCCAGTGCTTGTCAGAGCCCCTCTGTGGTACAAGATCAATCAAATGTACAGAGTTCTTGTACACTCACTATTTCAAAGATGGGTAGAAGTATATCGCATTAAATTCTAGTTTCTCTTGTACAGAACTGTATCAGCAGTAAACAAAGATTAGATGCATAAGGAAGGATGTATCATTTACCTTCATCCCCGGTGACAATTGCAGGCGAAGAATTACTTCGCTGTCCTCTTTCTCCCGTGGTACGCATAGTGTTGGGTGTATGCATCGCCACCGAGAGAAACTGTGGTGCCGAGAGAAGCTGCGCCGCGGAGAGAAAGAGCTTTGTGAAATGTTGAGATCCTATAAATTAGGAAGAGGTTGGCGCCGAGAGAAAAAAAAGAAATGAGAGACGGCTGCCGAAGAAAAGGACTGGGCCGCCGAGAGAAACTGCGTTGTGGTTTTTTGAGATCCTATAAAGTAGGAACCAGTTGTGGGATCCTGAGATATTTTTCTATGGAATTTTCTAACTATCTCTCGGCTGGGCTGAGATGGCTTGGTCCACCACGTCTAACTCGATGGGAGCTTGGGGCAATGCGAAGAAAATTAGAGGGTTGTTGAGATCCTATAAATTAGGAAACACGAGCGGAAAATATTTTTCTATGTAAACGAGTTGATATTGGGCCACGTGAATTTTTATGTACACGAGCTGATATTGGGCCACGTTATGGTTACTCCCCTGCCAATGTTTTTTTTTTCTTCGATTACTTCAGATTAAAAGAAATAGAGCTGGCCTCAAAATGAACACAGATGAGTAGCATATTGGTGATACCCCGAGTTTGATCCTGAGCGCCGTGTCTCAAACCCTAGAGGAGCTATTTTTTTTAGCACAACTTTTTTTGTAATCTATATACTTTGCTTTCTCTATATTTATTTCTTTTTTTGCCAATTCAGTACTTAGTTTGAATTTAAATATATGGGTACGACCATATATTTAAATTCAAACTAAAAGTATATTATTGTGTATCACCACATTCTCTAAATTGTTTGAAATTTTTATTTCATCGTCATGGTTGTCATGGATGCTTAGTGTCATTTTGTACAATTTATAATTACTGTAATCATTTGATGGTAAAATTAAGGAAAATGTTTGTCGTGGTCGAATATCACGGATATACCACGGACACGGTAAAATCGTATGCCTCGTGTGGGACTTCAATGGCCTAGCTCAAGGGACACAAGATTTATTGGTTCGGGGCAATCGGGCACCCTAGTCCGGTCTCCGGTCGTAGTCACTATGTGTGGCGAGCTCAAACGCTCGTATCAGGGCGAATACAAGCGGTCGAGAGAGGGAGCGGACTCCCAAGTCTCTGTTAGTGGTGTGTGCGTGAGTACATCGTCGTGTTTTTAGGTGTGCGAGAGAAGCTCTCCCCTTTCGGTGGGCGGCGATCCCTTTTTATAGTCGCAAAGGGATATACAAGAGAAGCCACCGGGGAAGGAGGGGAAAAGGAAAGCGTAAAAGGGAGAGGCTGGCCAAAAACACAGAACATCATAGTTTGTCTCTATTACCATCCCATTAAATTTTCAAATGATTTGGATAAATTCACAGTACCTATCCATCGCAACCATGAACATCACTCACTTACTCCCATGAGTATATGTGTGACATGTGGATGGTTGTGAATGATGTGTATGTGTAACACCTAGTTTTTCCGAAGGATACCAAAGCGTTAACTATATATGTGCCCGGGATGTCCACACGACACATATAGCAACAAAAATAGTAAATATTACAAGCAATGCTTTATTACACGACACATATATCATAGTACAACGGAAACTCATGGACCTCCATAGGAAACTATATGTGTGCCCAGGATGATAAATACCTCATGACATAAAAATTTCAAATGATTTTGAGAATATGGTGATAGACATCCTTCACAACCACCCACATGTCTCACATATACGTCATGTGAGCAAGTGAGAGATGTTCATGGTTGTGATGGATGGGTAGTTTGACATGGTCAAAATCATTTAAGATTGCTATGACATGGTCGTACCCTATATATTTAAATTAAATACAAAGTAAAAAAAAACTGGCAAAAAAAATTAAGAATAGAGAGTAAGAAAGGAATAATACCACAAAATCATTGAAAAAACAAAAAAAGGGGGACAACTATAGGTTTCGAACCCAGCAGCTCATGATCCAACTCCAAGGGTATTACAAACAAGCTATTTAAGTGTATTCATTGGGAGGGCAGCGCAATTTCTTTTTAACCAAATCTACCATCGTTATAGGGATGGCTGGGCCACATCGGCAGCAGCCTTGCTTCTTTTTGGGCCGGCCCAATGCGGGATGCAGCGCTGCCCTCCTTTCCTCGCTATAGCATTGCTGCTACAGCGTCATCCCCAAGCTCCGATCGAGTTGGACGCGGCGGACTCTGTTCAGCTGCCGATGGACTCCAACAACCTGCCCCCGATTTCTCCACAGGTCGGCGTGATCTCCACGCCCGTACTTGTCTATAAATACAGCCGCCAGTCTCCTCTCACCAGTTTTCCCATCTACTCGCGACATCCGCCTCCAATCGAGCAGCCGCCGGTCAACCCTATCCGCCGGAGCTCGACCTCGCCGTCCATCTTCGTCAGACCGTCATCGCCGCTACTCTTCGCGTCGGTGAGATACCCTTGACTTCATCGTTATTTCCGTGCGTTCAATCTTGCATGTTGTGGTCGCTAGGGCCGAGTTCACTTCCGCCGGCGACCTTGCTCGCCGCCCTACTGCTGCGCGTTCTGGCCGCGCGATTGCGCTAGATGTGTGCGCAACCATGTCTGGCAGTAATGTCTGTAGAAATTACCATGCAAATATGATAATGTCTGTAGAAATTACCATGCAAATATGATAATGTCTGTAGAAATTACCATGCAAATAGGATAATGTCTGTAACCATTTGCTCATATGTTTACAAATCTTAGTGTTCAAATGTTTAGTGACACTTTGGGGGCTTCTTAGGATTCTACAAAAAACTTGTACAGCTACTTTGCATACATCTATGCCTGTTTTAAATCTCTGAACTTAATAGATGATGCCTAATTCGCTAAACAGAATTCAGTTTTTTATTTACCCCTCAACATGTTGCTGGTTGCTCTGCGCTCTCGTATCAGAATTTGGAGCTACCTCTTGAGAGTTAAATAGCTAAGCTGCATGAACTGAAGATGTAGAAGTCATGATCAATTGCTCCCATTCCAAATTATTGATAAATGTACATTAGGACTATTATTGTTTACTTCATTAATCTACAACAAGTAGAGCAGCATGTTGCTGATTCGTGGAGGAATCGGTGGGGAGTTAAACTATTAAACAATACTTTCTTAAATGTATAGCTCAGTATGACCCTTTTTAAGTTAAACTAATCTTTAGAACATTGAGGACAATATCGGCATGTCATATTTGAGTTCTTTCTTCATGTTTGGCCACACCTATAGCAGCTGCCCATCTTCTTGGTACACCTCTGTCATATACTTTCCTTTTGACAATATATCTGAACTAGCTGACTCTTGAATGTATGTCTGAAAAGAAGTATTTACATAAATAATTCAGTAAGATTTTTATCTGATAAATATATGTCCACTGTCCAGAAAATAAGTAAGAGTTTGCAGCATGAATTAGGCATTCCTAAATAGGTTGTATGGCTCTTGTTTTGGTTATTTTGGTTATATGATTTATGACACTGCTTTCGTCAAAATACAACAGGTACCATGGATCCAGGCAACAACATGCAACAAGTTTGGATGTCCCCCTGAAGGAGTTGGAGGAGAAGGCTAGCAAACTAAAGGCGGAGTGCCAGGAGGATTTGAAACTGAATTTAAAGCTTGACCGTTCGGACGCTGACATCAAGAAGAGACAATTGAAACAACAAATTGACTGGTACATAATTTCTCAGCGAAAACTACTGGATGCAGAGTCAAAGAAGGACCAGAAAGACATTTCCATGTCGATGATGGCCTCACTAAGGGACTTGATGATGAAAGCATTACAAGGTCAGCGTGCTGCCTTTGATGAGAAGATGAAGCAGGAACGCGTCCTCTTAAATCAAGCCTTATCAAAGTTCGTTGAAGAAAATGATGCGAACATAAAGAATGAGCGAGCCAAAGTAGACTCCATGATTAAGCAGGCATGGGTACACATGGATGCGGGCTTGCAGAGTGAGCGCTCAATTTTGAAGTCCCAGATTGAGATCTTGATGGAAAACGAGGAGGTCCGTGGCACCATAGAGGGGGTCCGAGCTAGCATGAATGAAGAGGTGACTACAGAAAGCTCTACTATATCATATTATGTATTATATAGATAGCCATCTGAACGTTTGCGCATTCAGGTACAAGATGGGACCTACATACCGCCGACAAGCCTGTTCATATTAATGAACAACGAGTGTGACTTGGTATATGTAATTTTTGCATTACTTTTTTGTGTAAGAACTCCGTTTAGCCAAATGATCTTTATTCGTGTACTCTATATACATGCAGGATGTTGTAATGCGATTTAAGGTTCACGTAGTGAAGGAACTTTATCCGGATCTGCAAAAGTACTATGACAGTCGAGAATACCTTGGCCAGTTTACAATTACAAAGCCACCCAATACTGTTGAGTTTGTCGTCATGTTGGAGACTTTGAGAGATTTTTGATATAGAGGAAATGCAGAGTTGTACTACCTCAATCCTGTTCCTGGGAGTGAGCCATCAACTGGGTTAAAGAGAGGACCAAGATATGTCATCTGTACCTAGTGGGACCTGAAGATGTGAGTATTGGTCTGTCTTCACAAATAATCTTCTTGATACAACTATTGATGTTATAATAACATGTGAACAACTTAATGCAGGACATGGCGGACATGGAGTACTACGATGACGGAGAAGAACACGGCGATTTGTCCCCATGAAGATCTGTGCTGTCCATAGTACATGGGATAGTACTGATGGCATTTAAGAAGCTTGCCTAGTTGAATTATGTGTGGTTACAGCTTGTTGGGATGCATTATATTTTGGTTTGAAATTAGACTCAGTGTGTTATGTCTTTTCATAAAGTTAGGTTCAAGTTTCCTTATATCAACTTTAGTCTGTCAGACTAGAAAACTTGCAGCGGCGTTGCCGCGGCACCGTGACCCAGTGGAGAGATTCTAACAAGATGGAACCTATAAATTCTCAGCATGGACAAATTGTAGAGCTTGGTGTGAAGAGATCAACATAGTCTTGCTCGATGTTCATCAAAGATTTGTAACGAAATGGGTGTTAAAGGTACTGCTATTACCTTAAGAAAACATTTACTATATACTGCGCTTTATTGTATGAGATCGATGTGTCAATTGCAAAAGGCATGCTAAAGGTATTGCAATTTCAGTAAGGGCAAACAGATTAACCGTTATGTTTTGACTCCAGTACGGAAACATGTTTTCTTTTTCTTGCACAATATTAGATTCCAGCTGTTAACTGATAAGAACAAACAGACATAGATTGTACTATGCGCATCAAGAAAACCGGCATTTGTTGTCATCAGTCATGACAGACATATCAAACACCTTGTCCTGAATTCAATCAGTATATTTAAGTGCTGCTTGAACTGAATAGAAAAGCAAATAGCTATTTTAAGAACTGAAACATGGTATTCTCTTTGCACACTTCGCTATTACTAGTTGGCATCGTTGCTAAATCATAATAGCAAGTATCAAAGACATTTCACACCGCTTAGTAGCTGTCACACAGTGCAGGTTCCATGCCATCTCTTTCTCTTCGCAAATTGAATGTAGCCATCCCACCAAGATTGACAAAAAAATCAGTCTTATAAATGGTTGACTCAAGCTTTAGCATGCATTATTGAGGACATGCACCACATCAGTAGAAGGAAAACACAAGGTGAGGACAAGCCCTTAGCAAATTGAAGAAGACACCATGAGGGGCTGCTGCATGTGGGAGAGACGTTCTGTTCGTCAGCTTGGATTGAACGTCAGTATCCCTTCAAGAGGCGATGAACGATGGCTGGAGTGGAGCCTGGTGGCGCTGGACGGGCGAGACCTTTATTGTGAGGGCCGAGACCTTCACCCACAGGAGGCCGTGCTGGGAGCGCCGTGGGAGGGGCTGCCAGGGCTGTAGAAAGACAAATAGATATGTATATAAATTCTTGGAATTTATCAGGCTCAACACACAGTACTGGTATGAGAACTTTATAAAATGGAAAATCGTATTATTTGTCATGACTCATGAGTCTGGATATGAGGGTAAAATTTATTTTATTGTTATATGACAATGGCTTTATCTTTCATGCCTCATTGTGTATAAGAGGCAAAGGTTACTGAAGATGATGCAAGAAATTAGATGGATGGATGCTGGTCAACAGGAAAAAATGATACAGCATTGAAGCCTACCTTGACTTTCTGATCTAGACCTAGCTGAAGAAAATCTGTTGATATGTGCTCACTTGGACTCAAATTTCCTGTTTTTTGTGTGCTTGTATTATCATCTTCCAATGCAATGCAAATTATTTAGCCTGCTGTGTCATTCTATTTCTTCCTGCAATAACACCTACAGTTCAGTATAGGATCATAAATACAAAAGTAAATTTATCTTCAGTTCACATACATCAGCTCTGTAGAAACATTGAATGAAGAATCAGCCTGAAGCTTTCATTCTTGTCTGGCATTGACAATAATTTACAGGGTATGCCAAATGCTTATAGAAACATCAGCTACACACTATGACCTATGTAAGGAAATGTATAGAAAGTGGGAGGAATGTTATATGATTAAGATCCCATCCTCAATAACTACAAGGTTTACAAGCCAAACGAATGAATACAGGTAGCAAAACTTCCTACAATTCACAGATCAGTTTACATAATTAGATTACATAAAATTTCTATGGGAGCAATTTCGTTTACAACATGACAGATGACGTACATTGCGAGCCCAAAACAGATGATTTTAACTAATGACGAAATTCACACAAGTTGCAGTAATGTGCTCTATAGTAAAATACAGAACCAAGCCACCCAAACGCATAAGGTTGCTAATATGATTTAATCATGGAAAATCGTTTCAAACACATGAATGAACAAAAGAAGAAGAAAATACCATCATCATGCTTGTTCAATCGTTTAATCACGCTTTGAACAAACAAAATTGCTGCATAATATCAACAAAACGAGTAGGAGCATGAGGGAAACAATATAATCATACTGGTAAATGGTAATACATCATAATGCTAGCAGGAAGGAAACTCACAAACGACGAAAAACTTGCTGGAAATTCGGAATCCTACAGATTCGTCATCATGAATAAAAGAATATATTACCAGTAAATAGTACACTGTTGTGGCTTATTTTCCATGATTTATATTTTCAGTTCACATCCATTTATATCCTAAACACACACAATGGTCAAACAGAATGTAATAATCCAGAATATGTTGTTGCATTGGACAGACAGAGGCAATAGTATCTCCTAGTTGTAGCTTGTTAAGGAATGGATCAGGGGTGAGGGATTCTTCTATGGGATGTATAGATCTAGGCTATTCCGTACACCTCAAGGCTCAAGCAAGACGATTAAACAGAGAAGAAAACAAATGGATCCACAATTACATTCTGAAGAGCGAAGAATGTACCATTAACATGCCCCATTGTTTGCCTTGTGCCTCGTCATTTCTCTGAGCAACTCAAATACGTTGACCCAGCCTAACGAGTAAGTTGCAGGGGACTGCCCTCCTGCGAGGCATTCCATCGGTCGAACATTCACTCATCCAGTGTTGCAGGCCAGGTTCCCGCCATGGCGAACAGAGATGCTACCGCCCTCACCTCCCAGCGCACAGGAAAACGCCCGTAAGTGTAGGCGAGGAGCGCTTGGGCGGCCGACATGGTGGAGTGGGTGCGAGAGCGAGCAAGGAGCCGTGCGGACCAGGAGCGGCCGAGGCCATCGCGCCCGCATCCGCCTGCGCCAAGGTCGTTGCGGCTGTTGGGGCCCTCACCCGCGCCAGGATGGCTCCGGGGTGACCGGAGCCGCCACTTGCCCACACCTCCGGCCGGGTCGGGGTCGCAGGGGCCACTGAGGAGATCCCGCCCACGCCGGGATGGCCGGGACCGGAGAGGCCGGTTCCCTCTTGCTCGCACCGCGCTACCGCGTCATCTCCACGTGGGGCCCGCCCTAGCTGAGGCTGGCAGGCCAGGGCTGCTGCGCGGCGTGACGCGCCGTCCACCAGCACCGCCGGAGCGCTGAGATCCAGGTGATGGAGGGCTGAAGACGAGGAGGAGGAGCAGGAGGGCGTGTGCTGCCGTCGCCGTCGCCTGCCCGCGTCGGAGAGGGAGTGAGCGAAGAGGAGAGAGGGCGACGAGAGCGGGCAAAGGATTGGATTGGACTGCGGGTTTGATTCTACAGGTTTGATTCTACTTGAGGGCTTCTTTTGCGAAACAACGGGGACTCGCTAGATCTGGACCGTTCATACGGCCGATCCGACGGCCGGGAATGGCGCGCGACGTGGCCACGCTGGTTGGCCCCTTTTTGGTGCTGAAATCGTAGGGTGAAAAGATAAGTACTTTGCAGCTTCTAAGCGAGACATTGCAGCTGGGTGTTTTGTGTGAATTCACTTTACAGTGACTTCTTGTTTACAGTGCCTTCTTGTTTCAGAGCCTGGCTGGTGGCAATCTTGTTTCTGTTGTGCTGTGCTACTTATCTCTAACTTTCATGTTGTGCGACGGTTTGGATTTCCATGTCTAGAACGGTTAGCTGAAGGCCGATGTAAGCGACAGGTGATCAAAATTCCTCCAGACTGACGTTCTTGAGAACCTCTCCAGGCTGGCTAAACTTGCTAGGTTTCGTATCAATGGTCAAAAGAAGGAGAGCGTGCATCTCGCCGCCTCGCCGTGACCAGCTACATGCTTGCCCTCTCCAGTTTGCCGTTTCCCAAGACATCCCAGCGTCGAATCCAAAAAAAAAAGAGAGATCCCAGCACCCTCTGTACGCTCGTACCGTAGAGTTGTGCACCATGCCACTTTTCATCAGCAACAAGAAAAACACATGCTGGACTCATACATCGGGAGCTGGGAGCCATCACCAGCAAATATATTATTTCACAATATTTAGAATGAAGTGAAGAGCCGAAAAAACCGCACAAATACATGCCATTCATCTCGAATTGTGAATCCACATGTTCAGGGCACATTTGAGTTGAGGGGCGTTACAATTCATTGGTACAAGGTTCACTGAACTACCTCACCACAGAATCAATCAACAAATGAAATATGTCCTACTCAATACAGGAACAGCAAACTAGATCGGCACACACTGAAAAATTACAACTGCAGGCGCTGAGCCATCATTGTAGACACAGAAGAAATGTGGGCACTAACTACTGCTGCATGCCATCCATCAGAACCATGGCCAACCAAGCTGTTCTCGAAGATCCTGTCATTCTGGAATCAGACCACAAATAACAGCTTGAATGAAAGGACCTGCACAGAATAACAGCTGGCTATCACATTTACCTACATCTGATTGCTAAAAGAATCAAACCACAAATAAATGAATAAAAGCATAAGCGGATGGCACAAGGTCCTGTGAAATACAATACAACTATAAGAGAACCATGGTTTTTTCTGGACAAAACTGGAGGGGTAAAACCCCTACTGATTATGTGTTAATAAAAAATATAAAGGTGTATACAAAGATAAGGCCAATGCTAGCTGTGCAGTTGGCGTGTCTTAGCTAGGAGAGCACGATCCACTCTACAAGGATCTTGGGTTTGCTGTTAAGGCACATCACATGTGAACATGAATATTATGGCCAACTAATTTTCTCATACTAATATTGAATACCAAAAAATGTGTATTTCCATGACAGCTCAAATGATGTTCACCTTAGTTGTACTTTGGCTGACCCCTGCGACCTATAAAACAAAAAAGGAATGACCGGCAAGGATGCACATATTACCAGGAACATATCATGACATGACCAAGTAGCAGCTTCATCACATATCCATCACATCTACAGAAGCTTGGATTCCTACAAATGAAAAGGACGAACATCAGTCAAAACAAATAAACTACGCATGCCTCACATACATGCAGTTTGTAGCTTTGATGGACTACCTCTTCTTGCATGGAGCATGTTCGGCGATTGTGACCCTCACCCTTACACAGGCTACATTTGACCGTAGATCTCGTTGAATCTGACTTGAATTTTTCTTCGAGCCCCTCTTCCAGGCACAGGCACGGGATCCAGCACATTACTGAACGCTACACAATCAACATCCGGGGCTTGTGCCACCTCCGGTCCATACCTCTTGCCTGTGTTATCTCCTCCATTTGGCGGGTCCTTAGCAGCTTCATGCAGAATGCGTTTTAGTCGCTCATATGATTCAAGTGAATGAGATGCTGCGAAGGCTGCAGCTTGACCGACATTGCGAAGGTCACGGAACCTCTCAACCTTATCGGAATATTCATACATGGAGCTCTTCCTTTTCGGAGGAAATGCACTCTTTCGCCCCATTGTATACCTTTGCAAAACACAACAGTCTGGAAGCTTGTCTTCTTTCAGATCGTCAATACAAAGAAGATGTGTGAGCACGGGGTTCCAATGGATTGTAACCTACCACAAGTGCAAGAAATCCCCTTCAGCCTTCCTTCGTCACTAAATTCACATTTCACATAGAAAATGATTCCTTCCTTATCCTTCCTGCCCACCATATACTCGACCATATTATCGCCATATAGTACCTCAATCGAATGACACTTGTCGGCGGCTTTTATGCTGTACTACACCATGGAAAAAACTGTTGGAGTGAACCATTGCGCGGCTTCTATCTCAATAGTTGAAGCATCTAGTTCTGTGCATGCATTAGATTGCAATGCATCGACGTCCAACTTTGCCTCATTATTGCGCACCCGTGAAAGACAGTGATCCACGTGCCGCACCATGTCAATCAGTGTCATTTTACGATCTAGACGCATATGGAGCCTAGAGTTTAGGCTCTCGCTCCGTTGGTTGCTCCTCAGTCCTAGGTAGCACTTACCAACATGATAAGCAGCACACCAGGGTTCCCTCACATCATACATCTGATACAACCATGAGTCCTTATTTCTAACCTTTTCCTCATCCAAAAATTGCAGCCACTTCAACTCAATCTCTTCTACGGAGCAAATATCATAAAGGAAAGTCCTGATTTTATCCTTGACTTTATCATCCTTAACATTACGCACAATGTTGAGCTCAATATGCCATGAGCAAAGCCTATGCGATGAATTCGGCCACACTAGCCTGATTGCTTTCTTCATAGCAAGGTCCCCATCAGTGATCACCGAGACCGGATGTTTCTGAATCATGGCCTCAGAAAAAGTATTCAGCAGCCACACGTATGACTCAGTGTCCTCACGAGAAATAATTCCACATCCAAAAATAACTGTGCTTCGATGGTGATTCATCCCAACAAAAGGAACAAGGGGTATGTTGTACCGATTAGTTTTGTAGGTGCTATCGAATACAACGACATCACCAAATGCTTCGTAATCAAGCAAACATTGACTATCACACCAGAAAAGTCCCTTCAGGCGTCCTTCCCCATCGACCATGTACTTGAAAAAGTAATCGGGATCTTTGCGCTGTTCATCCGTCAGGTACCTTATGACTGTTTGAATGTCACCAGCAGTAATTGTCTCTACCTTATAGCGATGGCTAAAATTATACAAGTCTCTTGTTGTAAACCCAATATTATCATACACACCGTACTTCATTTCCAAAATATCCATTATCCGGTGCTTGCGTATCCCAGCAATCTCCATCTCCACAATCTCAGCTTTCTGCTCATCACTGATTCTTCTATGTGAACGCAGCAGACAAGTAAGATCTGGTGGCGCCATCGGATGGCTGTGCTCATCGATGAAGTCCCTCACAAACCACTGCCTTAAGTTCTGATCTAGTGCAATCACAAATTTAGCGGGGCATCCAACACGGGTAAGCTTCCGCGGCTTCCGCTTCTTAATCTCCCTCTTCCGGTGCTTCTCTTCACGGAAACCTTCACGATTACAAACGAACTTCCGATGTGTCATCTCATTATGACCGTTGTCCCACTCACAATAGCTTCTCCTCACACTAAATCCTTTGCCATAAGCATAGCTGTTATAGAACTCAAATCCTTCTTCTTCACTAGCAAACAACTTCCTAACAATGTCATTGTACTACAACAATGACTCAATATCTGCCATTTCCTCCTGTTTCCATCAACAACATTCATAAGATTAATATTCCGCAGAACAAATTAGACTAACTGAAGGAAGACAGGGCATATGGTATGTGCACAATGAGACAGTAATTCCATAAATCCATAGGAGTAGGAATCATACAGAAAGAATCAATTCATTTTAACAGAAAAAAGAGGAATATTTCCCACGTTCCAAAGGGACCTCACTAGGACCATACCATGTGAGCTGAAGCACTTCAAGCACATATATCAGTACTGCATCCATTTGGAAAATGGCAGGTCAAACCACGTGCAAAACCACACTTTCGTTAAAAAAATGGCAGATCATATATGATGTCAATAAAGTAGATCACGTGATTTGAACTCACTGCTCCCAAAAAAGGTTCCTTTTACCCACACTAATCAAGACATATCATGCCACAGATTAATTTGTCATAAAAAAGGTTGGTGTACTAAAACAGAATGAACTGTGCGAAGCACCATGTACATGTACGCAAGGTTGCTTCTCGCACGCATATGCAGCACGAAATATTAACTATTCCCCAGATTCTCTGAGAAAAAGGCGACGCCTTTATCCCACATGCATAGATAGATGCACCTGGAGAACTCTCCGTAATGATTAATTCGTTACAAATCCATTGAAAATCGTAGCTACTGAAATCAAACAAGCATGGCGAAGAAATTAAAATCGGACGCACAGACAATTTGACGAACAGCTAACGCGGGCGCGCAGCAATGGAATGGGCCTCTGCTGCTCTCACCTGCTTAAAGATTGCGTCGGAGCTCAGGGGCTCTCCTTGACCTTCCGGGGACAGGCGCCGCGGCCGTGGTCGCCGGCGGCGGGACGAAGTCCGCTGTCCCGCCCCGGCCGGCGGACGAGGCGTCCCCGCCGTGGTCGCCGGCGGCGGGATGAAGAGAGCTCCCCGGCACCGGACTCCTCCCCAGAGTCTGCCGCGAAGCTGACCCAGCAGTGGCACCCCGGCTATGGCTTGTGCGCAGCCTCGCGTCCTTCAAGGGTGAGGGCCAGGCGGCGGCGGCTGGGTTACGCGGGCGACGGCGATGCGATGACGGGGAAGGGATACCTCTGTGCGATGGGAATTCCGTGCGACGACGGGGAAGGGATACGTGACGGGGCAAGGGATAGGTGGGACACACAATTACTATATTAACCTTCCACTTAAAAATTAATTAATATTGATTATTTACTTAGAAACCAAGAGAAACCAGGAAGTACCTCGACCACCGTAAAAGAGCTCATAAATATAATCAATACAACCCCGGTTTGCATGAGGCCCACGCGCAAATGGTTCTGGTCAAGTAGGGAGGAGATAGAGCAAAACTGGCGAACAAATTCCCAGGCTGCAGTGATCAGCGACGACGATGCTCGGAAAGAGCCGAAGAGGAACGTGCTCCTTGCGTATGCGTCAGGCCCTTGTATTTTATGCTCTCTTAATAATAATTAATCTGTGTTGTTGGAATGACAAGATTTGTGTTGTTGCAATGACAAGATTAACCTCGATGTGGGTGCTGGAGAAAAGATACACCAACTACTCCCCAAGTGTCCACAAACGTAAGCATTTGTCGCCTTTCAAATATCATGTTTAAACATTCATCTTTATTTAAAATATTTATGAAAACATAAAACAAACTACATATGTTTAAGGTACAAACTACATATGTTTAAGGTACATGATGAAAAAAAATAATAAAATAAACATCATTTTACAACTTTTTTTAATAAAATGAATGGACAAATATGTTATGTCAAAGGAGGGCTGGTGAGATGGGCAGATGACGATGCAAAAAGGGAAAACTGAAAGGGTGGGCGGGCATCATCAGTTGAAATTTACAGCACACCATCGCACACTAGGATTTTTAAAAAATTTTGCCCTTTTTCAAAACAAATTTCAAATGTATTCCCGGTTTGAAACAATTTACGCTAGGTATCCCTTTTGTCGTCGGATCGGATGCATAGGGCGCGATGTTTACACATGTCGCGCCTATGCATGTGCGGCGCGCCCGCCCCATGCGCCGTTGGATTTCTTTGGCGTGGATGGCCGTGGGTCCCGCTGGCGCCCGGCGCTTTGTGCATAATGTGGCGCGATTAGGTTATCGCGCTGATGGGTCGGCCCGACGGGCCCGTTAGGGTTTCGGTTTGAGCACAGGAGAAAGCGTGGGTCCCACCGTCGCGGCCGCGGCGGTTTGGCGCGACGTCTTTGGTATAAATGCTTCCACCGGTTTACTTTTTGTCTCTTTGCTCTCTCACTCTCACATTTCGAGGTGCGGTGAGGGGGGACCCAAAGCAGTCTGCGAATTTTGGAAGGTTCTTTGCTCTTTTTTTTTTGTCCCCAAATGCTTCTAATTGTCTTGTTTGTTTCCAATTTGACTTTGCTTGTCTTGGTACTTATCTTATGGTGTCATAATGCTAGGTAATTTTGTTTTGTTTTGGTGGAATTGTGCACTTAAAACCAAACCCTAATTCACATCATTTGAATGACATGATTTCCCTTTGTTTTGTAGTTTATAGTGTGTATATGCTTGTGTTATGCTAATTGGTCCTCAATTTTGGTTGATTTTTACGTGTGGTTTGAAAACCGAAACCCTAATTAATTTCATTGTTCATGGCAAATTGGAAATTTTGTTTGTGATGTTTATTGATTCTTTTGCTATACTATTTGGCAATTATAAGTGGTAAAATTTCTTTGTTAGCAATGGTATGCTTAGATGTAATTGTCCTCTCTAATCCAGTAACCCTAATTGAACTCTTTGTTCATGGCAAATTGGAATTCATGTTTGGTACTACGTAGATTACTTCATTGTGAAATGAAGGCGTTTACATGTTTTTGGTTTTGTTTAGGTTTTATGAATAATTGTATAGGGTTTGAATATTTAATCATGTTTCATTGTTCAATTATGATCCGTTACCATGTATGGATATGAACTTTGAAATAATTTGATCATGTTTTATTGTTCAATTATGATCCGTTACCATGTATTGAAATAATTTGATACTAATATTGTTTAGATGTTACCCATCCATGCTTTGTTGTTTGTGTTTGCACATATGTTTCGCACAAAGGTGACATTGTTTTTCTTTTGCTAGGTGTCATGGACTTGTCCCTGTTAGATTGCACCATCAGGAGGATCATGATGGGAAGGGTCCATTCCGGCACGATGCCGACGCCGCATTGTCCTTTGTCGGTGGCGGCCAATGTGAAGCTTGATCCGGGCATCCTTTGTCCGCCGGGCGTGCTTTTACGTTACCCGACTACGGCGTGGTCCCGGACGGACGGATGGGCGAAGGATGCAATTTCTATCGATTGGATCGATGGTGAAGAATGGGTGGATCATTCCATCATGTTGTTTCCTTATGACCCTTGGAAGACCGTTCCGCTTGATCGGTTTGAGCGGTGGGTGCCTCCTTCGAACCCACACGAAATGACCGAAGCGGAGAAGGTTGTATTTTACCTTTGCACCGTCTAGAGAATCCTCCTACATGCCATTGTGGGAGAAGGCGTTCCTCAAGTTCGAGCCGACCCGGATTTGTTCACCCCTTTCTATCGTTGTGGTGGAGCGATTTGGTAAGTGGTCTTTGCGATGCATGTTCTTTGTGAACTCATTTGTGTTGTGTATAATGTAACCTTGCACCTCATATGTTGTCTATTTTAGAGAGGTTTTCTAGCTTGCGACTTTGAGGAGTATAACTATGGACCAAAATTTTGCATGGCCCTAACGAGAGGTTGCAAGAAGAGTATTCAATGGGCGCATGCCATGGCCATGCCTTGGTCTTCAGGAGAAGAAGTGCAAGTGCGGCATCAAGGCCCGTGAAGGAGTTGTTCCCTCGAGTATGGGATTGGTTACTATTGTGACAATGCTTATGGAGGACCAAATGAGATCTTTGTGAGTATAACGAACTTGTGCCTTGCATGCCTAATTTATCTAACTTTGGCAATGCATAATTATGGTAATGTTTATTTATGTTTCACTTAAATTTTGGAAAGACTTGTGATTGGGAGGATTTCAGGCCGGTGAGGTTATGGCCAATTTGTTTTACTCCCAAGTTCAAGTCCCCTTGGAGAAAGAAAATGATGATTATGAGAAGGCAAAAGTTGAAGAGACAAGTGAGCACGAAGGCGGTGTTGCAAGACCTGGTTCTAACACATGGATCACGCTTTCGGTGAAGACTCTTGTAAAGCTAAAGGAAAGACAATAAGTCCTTACCATCGCCGGTTTATGGGCGACGAGCTCCTTCGATCTTGGCGGGGAAAACAAGGAACACTACGACCGCATCGAGGCGGAGGAAAGGAGGGAGATTCATGAGATGCTTGAGTAGGCTCGCGAACATGAAGCTCAACGTCAACAGCGCCGAAATGCGTTGATACGCGAGCTTTGTGAGCATTTCTTGTTCTTCCAAACTTGTTTTGACATTTCGTTACTTATTAAGGTCGTTGTAATGTTGACATGTTTGTTTCTCATAGTTCCTTCGCCAACACAAGAGGGACGAGGGTAACGAGGGCGATGGCAACCACGTGCACGATCGGGACAAGGGTAACGAGGGCGAGGCCAGGGCGTGCACGACCGGGGACAAGGAGAGCGCCCATGAGGATGTTTGGAATGACTCCGACTACGAGGATTGGAATTAGACTTCTTGGGTGGGCGATGATGATTTTAGTTGGCCTTGACTTAGCTATGAGGAAGGCATCAGTGGCCTTGACTTAGCAACACTTTTGTTCATACACGAAGTGTATGATGCATGGACCCTTTAATTGTGGGTGAACCACTTGTGTAACTCATTGTAGTGACTCTTCTCTATGCTTGGAACAATTGTGATGCATGTGAAGTAATGGCTAGGTGTTGGCATTTCAATCTTTGTACATCGTGTCTGTTCATTATACTCAACCACGAACAACACTTCCTACTCCGAGGAAAATAAAAGACCAACACCGTACATAATTGTTGATACATGGTTCAATACAACAACTAGAGATACATGGTTCAATACAACAACTAGAGATACATGGTTCAATACAACAACTAGAGATACAACTACTAGAGAGCATAGTTTCGTACATGGTTCATTACAAATAGATTACACATTGTTCCATACATATAGTAACAAATGAGCGTTGCACTTCACAAATCGTCGTCGTGCCCCAATCCTCCGGGATATTCGTCGTCCGTGCCCCAATCCTCACGGATCTTCGTCGGGCGTGTCCAGTCCTCCGGATATTAGAGCCCGGAGTCGCATAAAGAGCACGAAATGTAGCCATCATATGGTTTGTCTTCGTCCGTGTCCGAATCCTCCGTTGCATATTCGTCGCTTTGGCTATCGAAGAGCACGAAACATAGGCCTCATCCTCTTTGTTGTACTTTGCATCAACCTCATCACGCTAGCTTCGATGCCTCCTCCCGAATTGGTCCTCATTTGCCCTCTCGCAAAAGTGCCAAGTGCGGCACAATGTCCTCTGGGCCGGGATGCACAACGGGAACAAAGTCGAGGGCATGTAGTATCCGATTAAAGGCGGTTTTCACACGAGGGGGCACGCCCGGTATTTTGCCGAGATTGCACCCGGTGTCCTCCGGGGCACTTGAGGCACCGTTCGAGCATTGTCGGCCTCCACATTAGGCACCGCGGGTACGGTGTCCTCCCCGCACGTGAGGCCAGCGTGGGGACTTGTCGCGGGGCTTCTTGTCGGGCTTTCAAGTCGGCCTCGGCTAAGGCTATGAGCTCATCCAACCGTGAGGTGTCGTCGTCACCCTCAACATTTTCACTCTGCATCCGAGCCTTGGCCCACTCGGCCTTTGGCGCGGCGCGCATGCTCGGCTTCCTCTCCCTCTCATCCCTCTTGACTTGAGCTATCCTCCTTTCCTCTTCATCCTGCGCGCCTTCTCATCGGCCGCTTTCTTCATATTCTCCTCGGACCTCCGTTGAAACCATGCCCTAAACTCCTTGTGGCCTTCCAAGAATTTCTTGTGTTCCTCATCGATCTCAAGGTCGATCCACCGCATAAAATCACGAGTGGAGGTGGGGGCACGCAACACAAACAATTGTCGGAAGCGAATATATACTCATCAAACAAATGAACCAAAACGAATATACGCACCATGAAAGCACAAGGGCGTTGTTTGAGCTAGGCTCCCATTTATAATTGGCACACATCCAATACTTCGCATGTAGGTTTCCTCATCTTCTTCATCCCATTCAACTTTGCATGGATCACCACACCAATGATTGGGCACCGGTTCACCCGGTGGGAGAGGCTTATGGACATAGGGATCCGGCGAGCCCTCAAATACGGATTGAAGGCCTCCTTTTTACCACGCCTCGGCATGCGGCAAGTGTAGCTACTGAAACAATCGAACATTCAAAGGAGGGACTAAATATTTGTAATGGTAATTTCCATTTGTAAGAAATCACACCATTGTCTTTCTTTTCTTACAAATCACACCAACCTCATTTGTAATGGTAATTTGCATTTATAAGAAATTCACACCATTCTCATTTACCACGTGGCTTACTAATTAACAATATAACCACGACCAAATATACTAATGGAGAAACTAATTAACAACTATAACCACGTGCCATGCACAATATACTATGAAATGAAAGAAGAAAAAACAAATCCAAACCACTTACATAATCCACAACGAGGAGGGGGCTTGGGGGGCTTGGAGCAGCCTTGAAGAGTTGGGGGGAGGATGTGAGGGGCTTGGGAGGAGGGAGGAGGCTTGGGGGCGGTGTGGGTGGAGGATGAGGGGGGCTAGGGGGGTGGGGGTAGTGGGGATGGAGGAGGAGGAGGGGTTTGGGGGGCTTTGGAGGTGGGTTGGGGGGGAGGTTGGAGGCGGGTTCCACGGTGGAGGTGGCGGACCGGGCGAGGAACTAGGGGAAAGGGGGAGAAGAGTGGCGGGAGGAGGAAGAAGGTGGACTTTTATATCGCGATGTCGCGCCGGATACGTTGGCGCGGCGTGGGCGCCGCGCCGACGCATCGCGCGACATGCGCGTGTACTCTTCTCGTTGGATCGAAATGGGCGCGTCGCGCCGAGAGGTTCTCCGCGCGATCCGTCGGCGCCCACGGATGCCCGAGATTACGCGGCCGGGGAGGTGGCTCTTTTGCCACGTCGCGCCGAAACATCTGGCGCGACGCGTGCCGCGCCGGACCCATAGGGCGCGACGTCGGGAAGCACGGGCCGGAATGTCGGGCGTGTCGCGCGCCGGCGTGGGGCGTGACACGGCGGGACATGTGGTGCAAGATGTCGACGGGTCGCCCTACGGCTTTGGCGCGACCCGTCGCGTGGAGTACCGATGTTCGGTTGCCCGGGGCGTGGCTCTTTGCCACGCCACGCCGATGGTTCGGGCGCCGGCCGCCGCGCCAAAATGGTGGGTGGGACGATCGGACACGTGCCGTTTGGGCGATGCCGACATGAGTGGTCGCCGCGCGTAGGAAGAGTAGGCGCGACGCCATCGTATACAAATGATTCGTCGCGCCTACCCTTTCCCGCGCGAGGTTTTTTTTTTTTTTTTTTTTGCAAAGCCTCTTTTCTAGCACATAATTCCATATAATACCACATAGTTCATACATAATAGCATAATACCGGATTTCATACATAGCATCATACCACATTTCATAGATAATTTGGTTCACACATAGCATCATACCACATAGTTCATACATAATTTGGTTCACACATAGCAAATATCGACCACAATTCACCATAGAGTCTACAACCATAGTTCACACATAGATCACCAAAGTGTCGTGAGCACAATTCACATAGTTCACCCAAGTTTCATGACCACAACTCACATAGTTCGACATAGTTCAAACATAGTCCATACATTCATAAACATAATGCACATGCGGCCATCCGCACTAAATGGAGGCAAAGCACGGAGTCCCCACAAAGGTCGTCGGGATTCCCGCACACACATGGGGAATGTAAGGTCATGAGTTACGTATTGTAACTTGGCATTTCCCCAATGTTGCTTCTTATTTGCCAAATACGCACCTTCTCACGGTTTCGGGCGTGTATGGTAACCTAGGGCGGCGAGGGCGGCCGGGAGTCGTTGGAAGGACATTTGGCGAGCCAACGTCCGAGCGGTCTTTAGCTTTTGCGTTTAGGGTTTGGTGACGGCGTCCCCTTGAGGTGAGCTCACGAGATCCCCCTACAAAACCCAAAATGTCATCTGTCTTTTGCAAATGTATATATACGTATGGTGACAACAAGCCCAAGTTGAACAAGATAGAAGAAAAACACGAGTTTCGGTCACGGGAGGTGCATCATATAGTTGAGAAGAGCCAATGGCGTCCCGCTCATAGCTTGGATCATCATTTGTCTTCACCACTTGTCTTCACCACCCGGCTTCGGGCTTGTTTCGAGGGGGTTTGTGTAATTGATTTTCCCTGGCTGGAACTCCGTCTTGCACCGGAGGCCTCTGTTGTCTCCCGCTTTTGCTCTTGCTCACTTTCGGCTCCACGACCGGAGGCCTCTCCTCGATCTTTGCTTGCCGGCGCCGTCATCATCGGCTCTAAAAGCGGCTCAACTTACGACCGAGGCGGCGGTAGAATTTCTTCACTTTGCCGGTCGAGTTTTTTTTGGCGAGTTAGGACTACACATACAAACACATGCAAGTATGCTTGGAATGATATTGAGTCGGCGTCATATCTCTCGCAAATTCTACAAGGTCACTACCTTCTTGGCCCCCCGCACGCCCTATGTATGCTCGGCTTCATTTGAAAGGTGGGCTAGCTACGTGATGCAGGTATGCGAGAGCAAGGTTAAAACTTGAATGCGCCCGAAAGGTTGAAGGAAATGAACATGAATGCTTACAGGTGTAGTTAACGAGAGGGGCTCTCTCGCCGCCGGCCTCCCCTTGTTACCCTTTGTCATAGGGGTCTTCTTGGTCGCTCTCTCCATAGAAGACCGGAGTCACCGAGACGGGCTCGTGGAGACGCACTCTAGTCACCCGGTGCAGTACACGGCGGTAGCCATGGAACTCGGCCACCGAACGAGGCCCACTATCGGGCCACACTCTCTCGGCGCTCATCCACTCTCGCACATGTTCGCATGGATGGTGAGCCGGTCGTTACCGCCACCAAACCTTCTACGCCTCGAAACATCTTTGAAACATTGATTGTTAGTTTTGACTACACAATTAAAAATATGGGAATGAAGGAACTGAAATCGAGGCCCGACTTACTCGTGCAAAGCATCGATTTGAAATCCGTGATAGGGTAATCTGCTTCCTCGAGCTGCTTCATGACCCTACTCGGAAGGTGGTGCTCCACAGCGTAGAAACGAGGATCATGGGGGCATTGCTTCTCCAAGTAGCGACTTGTCATCATCACTCAGGGGGACATTCAAGTCCTGTCCATGGTCACGCTCATATGGAGTCCACTCCACCTAAAAAATTGAGACATTTAGACAAGTCCAACGGCTATTTTAAAGTAGATAACAAAGGAAAAAAGAGTCTAATTCACGTCATCACTGTGCAGCCTAACAATAACCTCCTCTCTGCCTATCTCTTTACTTCAGCCCAATACTTTGGCCCGGTGGATTGCAGCCATTGGATGAACACGTGATCAATCAAAGCCGTTGGATCAGAAGGCTAATATATATATATAACCAAGGCTTCATCCACTCCCAAACCCTAACCTCCTCTCTGTTTCTCTTTTTCTACACGCAGCGGCGCTGAGCCCCTCGCGCAGCACGACGCCCTAGCGTGGAGAGTTGGCGAGCAGCGGTGCCGCGTGGCCGTCGCTGGAGATGGTCCTCCCTCCAGCGGGAGCGCTCCTTCCAATGGAACCGCCGCCGCCGCCATGGGCGCCGGCCGCACCGAGCTCTCGTGCCTCTGCAGTGCCCGCAACTGGTCCCGGGTCATACGCCTCCTCGACTCCATCCAGGTCCAATCTCTGTCCTGCATCCATGGCCTCTGGTATGGCACGCTATCCCCGCCCTGATCCGCGAGATCCCTCTGATCTGCTCTGCCTCGCTGACCTCGTCGAATCTGCTCGCAGCAATCGGGCCTTCTGCTACTCCCAACTCGAGCACCACAAGCACGTCTTCAAGGACTGAGAAGGCATGTTCCTGTAAGGTACTCACCATCTTCAATAATGTACTGATCAATCCGATCGGTGGTTAGAAGATGGGATGCACCAGCTAGATCTAATGGACGAAACTGTCTTCTCAGCCCAGGCACGTATCTTCCGCACCCTGTATGTATGTTGTTTCTATGTATATTTAAAATTCTGAATCGATGTTTGAAATTTAGTGCACCAATTGTATTCATGCCCAGATGTATTTTTCTCTCAGAGATGCAGGGTTGACGATTGCCAGGAAGTGTTTACAGGTATTTGATTCTTGTTGGTGTGCAGAAAAGGTAAAAAAATTCAGTAAATGTTCTAACTTTATTTTGCAATTGTTATTGCCTAGCTTTACTAAATTAGAAATCAATAGCTGGATCGGTGATACATATCTCATGCCATCTGAATATCAATTGTTGACTTCTGAGTATGATTTTCTTACTGTTTTCTTTTACACGACTATAACTTGATGCTGGCTAGTACTTTTTGCATTAGCTTTTTGAGCTGCTTACCTGGTGCTCTTTCATGATTGAATGGGCATTTAATTTTTTTCTAACATTGCTTGATAGTACAGATGGAATAATTACTTATTGAAAGAAGAATCCGAGTGAACTTGTCATTAATAGTAGCACTTCTCTTTTATTTACTTTGTTCATGCATGTGTGGTATTCGCAGTATAATAGAGCTGATGTCTATGATTATTAGCACTTCCCATCGATAGTTGCACTTCTCAAAAGCACTGATGTCTACGATTACATATATTTTATTTGCTTGCAGTCTGGTCGATGGAACAATGGTTCTCTCCCATTTGGTTCCCCCTTTCAGATACTATGCAGGTTCCTAAGAATTCAGTTCACCATTCCACTGTCCAAAAAATGACAATCCAATTCACTTTACCATTTCAAATTAAAGAAGTAAATAAAATATTTTAGTTTCCAATTTAAAATATATAGATGTCAGTTTGAACCGTGATAATAAATAGTATAGATCTTCAAAATAACGTAAGTAGCTGCATATATTTATTCCATGAGCAAGATCCGTACTATGTAGCTCTTTGAATACACTTACAGCTTGTTTCTTGCGTAGCTCTTTGAATACACTTACTCCCTGTAGAAGCTGACGAAAGGATGGAGAGGCAACAAAAAGAGCCGGAGGAGTACAAGAAGCTGGTAGAGAGGAACACCCAGGGATGGAGGAGGCCTGTTAACTTTTCAGTATTTGTTCTTATGTGTGCTGTGAACTGAGTTTTATGCTCTAGTGGTGGTGTTGTGCACTGAGTTGTATGCTCAGTTGAATACTGCTTTTTATTTTGAACATGGAATTATGTGGTCTTGCTACTATCAATTGCAATTATATCGTTTACCTGATTTTGTGTGACCAAATTATTTGTTGACGATTCTGACATTTCATCTGTGACAAAAAATTTGAGTCTTTGTTGACGATTTTGTGACTACAATCTATGACCAAAATTATGAAGCCACGTGGTAGAGCGTAACTGGTCCACGTGGGGCTATGAAAACAAGCGACAAAGCTGCCACGTCACGCGCCACGTCAACTGTCACGTCACGTGCCATGTCGACTGCCACGTCACGCGCCACGTCAGGATGCACAAACGCCGATTAGCGGCGCCGTGAACTCGCCCTAGCGGCGAAATCTTCTCGGCGAAAATAGGGGCATAGCCATGACCAAAGCCAATGGTCATAAAAGGCGAGCATTTACGTGACCGCAAACGTTTGGTCATGGATGGGAAGCACTTCTGTGACTAAAATTGCCACCGTCACGCATTGCCAAATGTGACGCGACCCGATGGCGATATCAAATTCGTCACAAAGTCGCCACAGAATATATTTGGGTGACGAATTTACCACCTTCGTTGGACGAAAAGAAGAAGGTCATCAATGAGCACATCCCTAGTAGTGCTTCTATACTCGTGAGAGCTTCGTTCGAGGCGGAGATTTGTCATTTAGACCGAGCTCGAGCTCATGTCCGAGAGCCCGCCGTGGCGGGAGCTCGTTCGAGACGGAGAAACGTATGTCGAGCTCGGGCTTGATTGTGACGGGGTGTTCGGCCTCGCTCAAATGCGCTAATGAGTGCTTACCGTAGTGCGGTGGGGCGGATCGGCCTAGCTAATCACGGCCGGATTATTCTGCGTCCCACAGTAGCCCCCGAACGTGTGGAGGGGAGTGGTTCCTTTGCCTTGTGGCCGAAGGTGATTTCGTCCACATCGGGACAAGGGACGATTTTCCTCGTCGAGGTCTTGTGGCCACCGGGTGGGTGTAACCCGAGGCCGTGAGGACAAGGGTCCTCGCGGAGGCTTGTTGTGATTTATGTTTCGTCGATCGCTCCCCACACTTTAGTTGCGCGAGAAGGTGAGCTTCGAGCTCGGCTTTACCCCGAGGGCCGAAGCCGCGCTCGGTGAGCTTTGTAGCGGATAGCTTGAGGCGAGGCCCGAGCCGTTTTGCGCAACGAGCTCGATCGTCTAGTCAGCTCGTGGACCGACCTCATATTCCGGCGACCGACCTCTTCGGTTCCCGAGACCTCGTGAGGAGCTCGGGGCTCGTCGCCCGCCGTGGAGGATAACCCTAAGGTCGTTCCGCCGTCGCCGGTGACTCAAGCGCAACTTGGAGGGAGCCCCCGAGCTCTTTACGGATGCTCGGGCGTGGGCCGCCGGTGCCGCTCCTCCGCGGTGCTCCTTGCAGGGTTGTCTCCCCGGCGGCCTTCGTGCTTTCGTGAGAGCCGGCCTTCGAACCAGAGCTCGAGGTCGATGTGAGCTCATTGCCGCGAGGTAGTCGCTAGGAATTCGACCGTCGGCGATGAGCTCGGCCGATTTTCACCTACAAAAGAAAAGAGCCGTTGTAAAAATAGTCGTTGGGAGAGTTACCGTTACCTTCGCCGGGAAGTAACCATTGCCGCTTTTACACGCTCGCTAGCCTACTCGCCACGTGGAGGACGCGTGGAGGATTCCGAGGGGCTGTTTAGCATGTGGTGGGCCTCCCGCCCGATCGTCTGGGGCGGATCCGCCCGAGCTCTTCCTATAAATAGGAGGGGCGGGTACCGGGCCGATCTCCCAATCTTTTCATCCGCCGCCTGGTTCACCATCGCCTCGCGCCCTAGATCTGCTCGCCGCTTGCAAAACCCAATCGTTGAGAGTGAGAGAGTGAGTCGCCGAGACCGGAGTCTGTCAGATCATCGCGTATGGGAGGAGGAGCCATGGGTTCGTGGATGCCGATGAAGGTCACCCAAGAGATGCTCGAGGAGCGCGCGCGGCACGGGCGGACTTCCATCGCCGACCGACGCCCAGGAGTGGATTGTGCCTCCCCCGCCGGATGACGTCGCGGCACCCGCCCGGACGGCTACATCATCTCCTTCTCCTTCCACGACGGAGGGCTCGTGTCCCCTCCATCGACTTCTTCCGATCCCTCCTCTCGCATCGGGGCTGCCGAGCTCCAAAGACTTGAATCCCAATGGGATCCTCCACTCGCCGCCTTCACCACCTTCTCGCGAGGGGTGGCTCGATCGAGGCAACCGGGACTTGTTCGGTTCTTCTTCCACGCCAAGATCGCGGGCAGTAGCTCCGACGGGCGGAACGCGCCCGCCCCGATCGGCCGTGTCGCTTATCCAACCGCGGGCCGGGCGTGAAGGCGGTTCCCCGGCTAGTCACCCTCGTCGAACACCAAGTGGCGGAGGAGTGGTTCTACCTCAAGAATGACGAAGAGCACCCACCCGCAGACGGGCCGCGGGTCCCCGCCATCGGATGAGCCGTGGAGGGAGGGAACTCGTGACCACTGGCCGCCGCTGATTCGGGAGGTCGCCAGAAGGTCGAGCTCCTTAGCGACGCTGGGCTCACAGAGCCCCTCATCCCGCTCGGGCGCTGGGCACGGTGTCGCCTCCCCGAGGTGGAGGGCTCTCCACATCCGGGAGATGACGACGACGAACGCCCTTTCGAGGGCACGGCGGACAACACCGCCTTCTTCGCAAGGAAGATGTGGAGTGGTGTGTTTGAGGGTGACCGAAAGCCTTCACGATCCCGTCGGAACCCAACACAATCCCGGGCGCCTGTTTTCACCGACGACGCGGGCAACGGTGAGCTCGAGCTCTTCCTCCCTCTTTCTTGCTTTAGCTTTTGGTCCGCGTGTCGCCATTTCTTCCGACCTCGTGGTGTGTAGGTTGGCACGGTGGACCTCCCACCTTCTCGTCCTCCGATGAGGACCGCCCCGCCCTCGGCCTCCCTCCGAAGCGGCCCCGACATGGTCATCGAGTCCTCGGGGATAGTGAGGCGCAAGAGACCGACGAGCCCCCGGAGCTCGAGGAAGCGGCGGCCCGGCCTCGCCGGCGAAGGGACGGCCGGAGCCTCGACGGATCAAGGGACGTCGTCATCCCGATCGCGCTGGCCGACGACGCGGCGACTTCGACTGTCCCGATGCGCTCCTCCGGCCGCAGCCCTCGGCTCTTCGCAGCCGCACCACAGGAGGAGGGGGGCTCCCGAGCACGGAGCCAACGGGGGAGGAAGAGGCGGATGGCCACCGTGTAAGTGTTCGAGCGCACTTTTCATAGTTTGTCGATGTCGTGATTTCTCGCCCTCGGTCTGAGCTCGCTCTTGTCTTTGCCAGAAGGCTAAAGCGCCGGGAGCCCCGAATCCCGCCAAGCGCCCGAGGACGACGGAGGCCATGAGCTTAGCGGCGCAAGCCCTTCCCACCTCCGGGCAACCTCTATCTACGGTCAGCCTCCGACCTCCGGGGGAGGAGGCGGAGAGCACGGATCGGGGCGGGAGGCGCGTCGGCTTCCCCCGAGCGCCGTCCCAGTGTGTCACAGGCGTTATGCCATCTTGGCGAGCTCGCTCGCGAGGATCGAGACCGCGGGCGCCGGGCGCGCCTGCTCCCCACGCGCCCCCGAGCTCCCCGCCACGGGATGACGGCGAGCAAGCGGTGATCGCCCTCGATTCTCCGGAGAGGACGGAGGAGCGCGAGCCCGCGTCCCAAATCTAGCCATCCGCCGAGGTTGCGGATCCGGCCCGGGGATGAGTCGGTCGTGAACCCTCCCGAGCCCCGTGGAAGCCGACGCCGCCCTCCATGTCGCGACTCCACCACGCGGCGCCAGAGCTCGGAGTCGGAAGGCGGAGGCCGAGGTCGAGGACGCCCCGGCAACGCGGCTACCGATGCTCGGGCTACTCCCGGCGACGCGCCGGGCGATCGCGGAGGAGCTCTCGGCGACTCCCGTGATGCGCCATCGATCACGAAGTCGACGCCGAGCTCACCATTGTCGAGGCACGCGGGCGCGGCGCCGGAGTCGGAGCCGCACCCAAAGCCCGGGCATCGAGGGCGTCGTCGGCGAGCGCCTTCCCAATGGTCCTCGGGCGAAGTGCTAGGAGCCGCCCATGGGACCGCCTTTCCGTGGCAAAGGACGGTGGAGCCGGTGCCGCAAATGGTGGCGGCCGAGGAGGTGGCACCGGCGCCCGAGGAGATCAGAATGTAACCTTCCAAATTACGTGGCCCACATGTACTAATTATCGGTTCAACAACCTTTAATAGTCACATATGTGCACCTATAACCCGAAAAGCACTATTAACTATTCCAACCAGATCCGTTACGAGGTCATTGCAAAAGATACAACAATTTTCATACATAATAAGAGTAAACAGCGGAAGACTTATATATTACAAGTAATTTTACAACCATTGGTTTAAAAACAAGTTTTACAATATATAAGTAGGAGTAACAAGAGTTTATTACATATATTACACCCACAGACCCCGCCCCAAGGGTCTTTTTTTCTCACTCATCGTCACTCTCCTCTTGATGGATCGCCATACAACAAGGTCCAAAGTAAGAACATGACTACTTGGTCCCGCAACATGGGTTAACAAACCCCGAGTACGGGAGTACTCAACAAGACTTACCCGACTAAAGAAAATAGGAGAAGACTCAGAATGTTGGTCTAATAGGATTCAAGGTAAGGCTTTTAGCAAGAATCAAGGACTCTTTTTGCGTAAAAAGCTTACTAATAGTGAATCCTTACTTTTAACATTTTAAACCCAATTTAGTTTCTCACCTATTCTAGGTGATCTTAAACTACAGCATACACTTTGTAGAAATATCATCACTTATTCCATCTCTTCACTGTTCCATAATTAATCTACGATATAAGTCGGGAAACCGAGTCTCCATATCCGAGAAGCACGGCGATTTCGAAATCGATTAACCCAAATTTAGGGAGTTCTTTCCACACGACATTTGTAGCACCTAAGCTTGCATATATCAACCCTTTCTTGGATACTCAAAACGGAACCGCCCCTACGCCACCCGAGAGTACCGTTGTCGGGGATCTAAATATTGGGCCCCGAGACATTCTCCAAACCGGTGAGAATCGGGCCGGCCGCCAAGGCCCAAGAAAACCTAGCCCGCTATCATCCCGCACGGAGGGACGGCCCGACGGACGATGGACCGGCCATGGAGCCACGACGCTCACACGACGACGGAATCGGCCTGCACGGCCCGCAAAGCGGCCCAAATGGAATCACCACGACGCAAAGAGCTTATTACGCCACGAAGGACAAGGTCAAGGACCTCGCCAAACAACGAACCATGACGTTCCATGTCGACAGCCAGCCCAACCCATGGCTCGGACTCGACCACACATCTCCTCGCTTGGCCCGAGGCCGCCTAGCTCACCAGCCCGGGAGAAATCTCCGCCCCGCCCCGAGGAGGGCCTAGCTCACCACCCTGGGCGCCAAAACTCCGCCCGCCCGAGGGAGACCGGCCCTCCATCCTCGGGCAAGGTAAGCCCAACTAGCCTGTCTAGGGTCGCCGACCCTGGGCGTGGAGGTTCCGTCCCGAGGAAGGGAAACCGCCGATTCAATGCGGTCGCACGACAGCGAGGCGCCGCCATCGACACGCCCAACCAAATCGAATCGCCGAATCGCCTCCCCTATCCTATCGATGGGACGCAAAGCTGAAACAGCTGACGTGTTACGCCACCCGCAAGGAAACCGTGATGACACCGCTTATTTCCCCGCAGCACCGCCAAACGCCACGCTGGGCCGACACTCGGCACTTGACACGCATAGCCAAAGAATCGACCGCCCTCGCCATGCCCGTGAGGGACGCCCACGGACCCGGTCGCACTGTGGGACGGCACGTCCACCACCATCGGACGGATGCGTGTCTTCGCTGTTTACATCCATCCAGCCGACCCGGGCGGCGCACATGCAACCGGTGCAGCCTCGAATTAGCCACCTAGGTGTCCACCTGTGTAAACATTATCTCTCCTTCTCCTATAAAAGGGGGAGTAATGCCTCATTAGAGAGGAGGGGATTCGATTTGATTCGATTCGATTCGATTCTAGCCCGCTCAACTCCAGTTCACACGGAGGAAACCGCACACCACCACCACCATAACCACGATCGTGGGGGCTTGAGACCCGCCGTCTCCCCCGCGGCCCTCAGAACCCCTACCGCAGCTCACCTTTGAGCCGAGGTAACACGAGCAGACACACCCCCCGGGACGTAGGGCCCCGTTGGCCTGAACCAGGATAAACCGCTGCGTTCCGTGTCCATCTTGCGCTACGCCATCGGGAGGAGGCACACGGCTTTAAATTCTTATTGCCGGCACTGAGGCACCCACCGCCTCAAACGCCGACAGTTGGCGCGCCGTAGGGGGGCGTGTGCACCTGACTCCATCAGCCCTCATGGCGTTTCCGCCTTCGTTTCCACCCCGCCGAGCACGAGCTCCCGCGCTGAACACCACCTTCTTCGAACAGGCATTTGTGGCGCTCGGCCACAACTACGAGATGATCCTTCGCCCGACGCATCGTAGAAGGAAGGGCAGCATCGCCGCCGGGCGAGCCCATCATCACGCCGCCGCAAGGCGGCAAGGCGACTCCATCCATCGGCGCAAGGCGCGCCCAAGCAACGGACTAATCCGTCGACGTATCCCCGGGCCCGACCGCTGCGAATGGCTCCCAGAACCCTAGGCCCCGGAAATACCTTACCCGCCACCGCCGCGTGGTAGGGTACCCGAAACCCTAATCGCTTGGGAAAACGCCTCGCTCCGGCCATCCCGAGGGAGTCCCGCGGAATCCTCGCCGCTTGAAACCTCGCTTGAAGCCTTCGCCAGAGAGCACGAGCCGCCGCCTGGGCCGCTCCACGGGAGCGCTATCCCATGGACATTCACTGAGGAGCGATCCTCCGTGGGACGCGGGACGACCCCCGCCATGCCACCCTCCGGTTCAACCGGCCTGGTCCCGGAGCCGAGGGACTCGCTTCTACCGTCCCGAGAATCAAACCTCCTCCAGACGCCGGGCGACCGCACCGACGATGAAGACGAGTACTATGACCCCACGCTGGAATGCTTCAATGTCGAGGTCCCGCCACAGATGGCTGGCCCACCGACGCCTCCAATAAGACAACGCTGATGTACCGCCACGACGAGCTCCAGCCGGGCGCTTCGCCCGGGCCCATCCGGTAGCGGCGCCGCACCGCTGCCAAAACGCCTGGCCACGAGATTTGCAGTGAACGACCGGGCGGACCGCCTCGACCCGCGACCGGAGCAAAACATCCAAATGAGCTTTCGCCGCGGAGCAGCCCCGAGGGCACCTTGCTCACAATGGCGGGCGACGCTGGGCGGACCGGCCGAGGCCTGGGGCCCCTCGCATAGCGCCCCGCTTCAATGCAGCTCGCCTCACGCGGCGGCGCCGCCATGTTGGTACGAAATGCCCGAGCCTCCACTACCGAGGTAGGCGATAATGAAGGCCTCCGCCAACTCTTGACAAGGCGGGCGGGCGCGAATGTGTAGAGAGTTCCGCTTCGATCGGGCCGCGGACGTCACTTCGCGCAGAGTGAATTCGCGATGGTCGCTCCGCCCACGGATCGTAGCCGCCCCCGCAAGGCTGCCCGGGAGCTCGACGACAACCGTTGCAACCGCCGGGGCCTCGAACACATAGAAGACCCAAGACCGCCGACCGCAGAACCGAGGCGCCCGACCTCGTGGACGAGATCGAAGCGGCTGGCTCGCCACGAAGGTGGCTCGCCTCGGGACGACAAGCGCAGACGAGGCGCATTGTGCAGTCGAGAGGACCGAGGGTACTCCCCCGATCCGCCGGGCCTCGTGCCTTCACTAGGGACATCGAGGGCACCACTCCCTCGCTTGCTTCAGCCCCCGAGCCATCTCGAGAAGTACACGGGGAGAGACTCTCGTCCCGAGGTATGGTGGACAACTATCGGCCGGGCATGCCAGTTCGCTAGGCACACGATGACAAAGTGATAATCAGAAATTTGCCCTCGCACCTCTCCGAGTCCGCCGAGCTTGGTCGGAACACCTTCCACCCAACCTCATATCAAACCGGGCGGACTTGGTGAGAACCTTCCGCTGTAACTTCCGGGCACGTACCTACGCCCGGTAATTCGTGGGATCTCTAAACCGCCGACAAAAACCGACGAATCCTCGCGGCGACTACATCCGGCGCTTCTCCAAGCAGCGGACCCAGCTCCCTAATGTGACGGATTCGACATCATCGGGCCTTCTTGGCCGGCACCACTTGCCGAGACCTCGTGAAGAAGCCGGGCGCCGGAATCCCACCGAGGCAAACGAGCCGATGGACATCGCCACCATGTTCGCCAGCGGTGAGGAGGCCGCCGGGGCCTGCTCAATCGTGGCTCGCAAGGGAAAGCGCAAGGAAGAGGAGCCCGAGGGATCGCAACCCCTGAGAGCAAGAAAAAAAAGAAGAAAGGTAGGAGCCGCAAGGGCAGGGCCACGCCGCCCAAGCGGACGATGAAGACATGGTGGCTGTCGATTGCAAGGGGCCCCGACCCCCGCCACAAGAAACCTTCGATGACATGCTCAAGAAGCCATGCCGTAACCATAGCTACCCTGGCCAAGCATACCCTCCGGGAGTGCAAGAGGGTACGCCAACATTTCACCAAGCTCAAGGCCATCCCCGAGGGTGAAGAGGAAGAGGCTCCCGAGGGTGGCGCCAAGGGCAACGAGGAGTTCCCGAAGGTGAATAATCGCTTCATGATCTTCGGCGGCAGCACCAAAGAACATGTCCGCGGCGACAAACAAGAAGAAGGAGCGTCGGGAGGTCTATGCCACGGAGCCAAGAACCCCGAAGCCGCGCAAGTGGTCGGACCAGGCCATCACCTTCGATCACCGGATCACCCCCAAAGACATCCCGAACCGGGGGCTTATCCACCGGTGGTGGATCCCATCATCACCAACACTCGGCTCACCAAAGTCCTTATGGACGGAGGGAGCAGCCTCAACCTCATCTATGAAGAAACCCTCGACCTCCTCGGGTAGACAAGTCCAAGATCCGCCCCGGAGGGCCGGCATTCAATGGCGCCGCCCCCCGCAAGCGCCTAAAGCCCCCGGGCAGATCGACTTACCGGTTTGCTTCGGTGACCCCTCGAACTTCAAAGTGTGAGACTCTCACATTCGAGATCCTTGGGGTCCGCGGGGTATTTACCACGCACTCCTCGGGCGGCCCCGCTACGCCAAGTTCATGGTTGTCCCGAACTACACGCACCTCAAGCTCAAGATGCCGGGGCCGAAGGGGTATCATCACGACAGGCCCCTCACACCACCATGCATATGAGTGTGACGCCGAGAGCGTGGAGTATGCCGAGGCACTCGCCATTGCCGAGGCACTCATCGCCGACGCCGAAGAGAAGCTTTGACGAAATCACGATCGAGCATGAGGCCAAGCGCCGCTACTGGGAGCTTCGAGCCCTCCTCGGGCACCAAGAAGATCCCACTCGATCCCAAGAACCCGGCGAGAAGCCGCCGACCATCGCTCGGACCTGATCCGAAATAGGAAGCCGTGCTCGTCGACTTCCTCCGCCGAATGCCAAGACGCTTATGCGTGGGGACCCTGACATGCCGGGCATACCGAGGATGTCGCCGAAGCACTCCCTAGACATCCGCCGGCTCAAAGCCAATCATGCAGCGCTTGCGCCGCTTTGATGACACCAAGCGGAAGATCATCGGCGAGGAGATCCACAAGCTCTTGGAGGCCGGACTCATAAAAGAAGTATTCCACCCCGAGTGGTTAGCTAATCCTCGTATTAGTAGAAAAAAGAACGGAAATGGCGGATGTGTGTGGACTACACTAGTCTCAACAAAGCATGTCCGAAAGTTCCTTTTCCTTTGCCTCGAATCGACCAAATTGTCGACTCCACCGCGGGATGTGAAACGTTGTCCTTTCTTGACGCGTATTCCGGTTATCACCAGATCAAAATGAAAGAGTCCGACCAGCTCGCGACCTCGTTCATAACACCCTTCGGGATGTATTGCCACCTCACCATGCCCTTCGGATCGAGGAACGCTGGGGCAACATACCAGCGGTGCATGCAAATCATCTTCGGGAACTCATTGGAAGGATCGTGGAGGCCTACGCCGACGACATAGTGGTCAAATCCAAGAAAACGTCGGACCTCGTGGGGAGACCTCGGGAAACCTTCGAGTGCCTAAACAAGAAGGGGAGTCAAGCTCAACCCCGAAAAATGCGTATTCGGGGTCCCCGAGGGATGCCGCTGGGTTTTATCGTCTCTCAACGAGGCATCTAAGCAAACCCGACCAAGGTTGACGCAATCACCAAGATGGGTCCGATCCAAGATCTCAAGGAGTACGTAAGGTCATGGGTCGCACCGCTTCATTAAGGTGTTTATCTCACGCCTCGGGAGAAGGGCCCGCCCTCTACCGCTTCTTCGCAAGTCCGAGTGCTTTGCCCGGACCCCCGAGGCCAAGAGGCCCTCGGCAACCTCAAGAAGCTCCCCGACAAACCCACCGGTCCCGGTACCGCCAAATCCAGAGAAACCCCGCTCTTATACGCCACGACCACTACCTGTGTAGTCGGGCGCTGTGGTCGAGTTGAGCCGCCGGGAAGAGGGGCACACGCTGCCGCATAACCCCTGTTTACTTCATCGCTGAAGTGCTTTCCGACACCAAGACGAGGTATTCGCGCAGATGCGAAGCTATTGTACGCCATCGCATCGACACGAAGGAAACTTCGCCACTACTTCCTCGCGCACCCGATTGTCGTGGTATCCTCCTTCCCCTGGGGGAGATCCTCCAAAACCGAGAGGCCACGGGAAGAGTGGCGGCGGGCGGTGGAGCTCATGGGCTTAAACTATGTCATTCCCGCCCGCAAAGGCGATCAAATCGTGTCCTAGCCGACTTTGTGGCCGAATGGACCGATACACGCCTACCCCCCACCCATCCGTGCCGAGTCTTTGGACCATGTATTTCGATGGATCCATGATGAAGGCAGCGCGGGGGCTGGTTTGTTTCTTCATCTCACCCCTCGGGGTTCACACGAGGTATGCCATCCGGCTGCATTTTCCTGCCTCCAACAACATCGCAGAATACGAGGCGCCTGGTCAACGGTCTCCTGATCGCGGGCGACCTCGGAATCCACGGTTGGAAACCGGGGATTCAGCTGGTCATCGACCAAGTCATGAAGGCCTCGGCGTGCCACGACGGGAAGATGGAGGCGTATTGTCGGAAGTGCGCAAATTGGAGGAAAATTCCATGGGCTTGAACACAAGCATACGCCGAGACGCTACAACGAGGCCGCTGGATGAATCGCCAAGGTCACAAAGAACCCGAGGTACCGCTCCGAACGCCCTCACCCGAGACCTCAATAAACCCTGGTCAGGGCATACCCCTGAAGTACCCCTGGGCTCACGAGGGCGGCACACGCCAGCCACGCCCGGCTATGGCGGCCGACCCGGGCCCCCCGACCGGAGAAAACCGCCGATGGAGTACCTCACCCGAGGAGAGCTACCCGAGGACAAGACCGAGGCTCGCCGCTTAGCCCGAAGGGCTTAAATCCTTCACACCGATTGAGAGAAAGGGGAACTCTACAAGAGAGGAGCTCGAGTATACATGCGATGCATACCGATCAAGGCCAAGAATTGCTCGCTGACACCCACCGCGGGAATGCGGTCATCACGCCGCCCGAGGACTCTAGTCGGTAAAGTCTTCGTGCAAGGCTTTATGGCCCTCGGCGCAGACGCGAACCAAGTCGCGGCGTACCTACAAGGAATGCCAATTACGCGCGCAGAACGCACCTCCTGCTCAAGCACCGCAAACCATACCTCTTACGTGGCCATTTGCAAAGCAGGGGGGACTCGGACATGATCGGGCCCCCGAAAAGGGCGCCCGGAGGACACACTCACGCCCTAGTCGCCGTTGACAAGTTCTCCAAATGGATCGGCCCGAGCCGTGGTGAACCCTCACGAGGGGAAACGGTGAAATTCTTTTTACGAATATCATTTCCGCTTTGGAGTCCCGAACTCCATCATCACGACAACGGAACCAACCGTGGGGAAGAAGTTCCTCGACTTTTTGCGACGACTATGGCATCCGAGTGGATACCTCGGCCGTAGCTCACCCGAAGACCAACGGTCAAGTGGAGCGCCAACGGCATGATCCTCGCAAGGGCTCTGCCGAGGATCTTCAATCGCCTGAACCAATACGGGAAAAGATGGTACCAAGAGCTGCCGCCGGTTCTATGGAGCCTTCGAACAACGAAAAGCCGAGCCACGGGTTCAGCCCTTTCTTTCTAGTCTATGGGGCTGAGGCAATCTTGCCTACGAGACATCGAATATGGGTCCCCGAGGCCGCGAGCCTACACCGAGCAAGGCAACCAAAGAAGCGAGGCAAGACTCCATTGACCAAGTTGATGAAGCCCGAGACGTTGCGCTCCCCGCACTCAAAGAAGATACCAACAAGCTCTACGCAAAGTATCATGCCAAGTTTAATCGAAGCCTCGGGAGTTCCAAGTCAACGATCCCGCATCAGCGAAGCAGATAACAAAGGGCGCCACAAGCTCACTCCACCTTGGGAAAGGCCTTATTTCATCGCGAAATATTAAGGCCGGGACCTACAAGTTGAAGAACGAAAAAGGGCGAAGTCTACTCCAACGCTTGGAACATAGAACAGCTACGTCGCTTCTACCCTTAAATTCTACACTAGAAGTGTTTTTTTTCACTCAATAAAAGATCTACATCTTTTGCGAAAAAAAGTGCTTCTGCAGTGCAAACCTTAAGGGAGTCTTAGCCTCGCCCAAAGACAAGACTAAAACTCCCTCGGGGCTACATGGGGACCCCCTGGGACCCTCCTTCCTTTTTTCAAAACTTTTTTTTCAAAAGAAAAAAGTTTTCTTGGCGCATTCTCGAAACAATCGTTTTAAGTTGGCGGGCGTCGCCACGCACAAATCCAAAGCAAGATAGCCGAGGCAAACGGACCGCCCCTAGTGGCATCCGTATGGACTGCCCCTGGCGTCCACGGTTACCATCTCGCGAGCGGAGAAAGCAAGCGATCCGCCACACAATAAACGAACAAATTCGAGAAAACGCAACATAAACATAAATGCACCCGCCAAGGCCATTGCACTGGCGGTGCCATTGTTTATATACATCCATCTCACAAGCTCCATCTTTTTCATACAAGGAGAGGTCGGGCGGGGTGGGCTTCATCCACTTGCGCCTCACGGCCGCCGACGAAGAAGCTTTGCGCGAGCAAGCAACACCCTCAACAACCGCTTCCCCGAGGGAGGCGTCGGGACCCTTGGCGCATCCTCTCTGCCAAGGCGTCCACCATGTCCGTGTCCGCCTCATAGGTTGACTCTATGGGGAGTACGGGGGACACACTTCATCCTCGGCGGGGAGGCCAACCGGTCGTGGCGAATCCACGAAGTCGTGCGGTGCACGAGTCTTGGCGGCATCAAGCGGCATCCCTCTCGGCGGGATCAACTTCCTCCTCGTCGTCGAGCCGAGGAAAAGCCTTTCGCGACGCCGTCCAAAGACCTTGACTCCATCGGAAGTGAGAGCAAGACGGCCATACATGTCCGCATGCCGGACCGAAGGCGTTCGAGCTCGGACTGAGGTAGCCACCCACGGCGCTCGGGCGGCTGCGCTGAGGGGCCAACCTCTAGGTTGTCCGCCCAAAGCGGCGGACGAAATCCGACAAGGCCTCTTCCGGCTCCCGTACGACTTACGCTCCCGCTCCAGCCCCTGCGCCCGGCGGGGCGTAGTATTCACGGCCTCGGTCCGGACCTCCTCCGCCTCCGCAATTGGTGCACAAACCGAAGTTAGCAAGACAAGACGATTGAAGGCAAAGCTCACTAAGGAAGAAGACGCACCGGCACTTCAATCGCCAAAACCCCAAAGATCGTTATGCTCCTCGGCGAGCGACTTCTGAGCCGCTCCTTCTCCTTCCCGAGGGTCTCGCCTCGACACCAACTCGCCGATGCGAGTGTTCAAGGCATCGCGACATCTCCGCTTCGACGCTCCTCCCCGAGACCGTCCCGGCCGTCATGGGCTTCCTTCAGACCGAAGGGACCGGATCCGAGCCTCTTCAAAATCATGGCTCGCTCGAGCCATGTCCGCCGCCACTTTGCTGGCCTCGCACTGGCCTTGACAAGCTCGGCCTCCGTGGTCCGCCGTTGGGACTCCTCCTCGGCAAGGGCAGCAAGCGGGAGGTCTCGCTGGGGCCTCGATCAACTTCACCCGAGTTTGACCAAGGGCATTCCATTCGGGGCGTTCCGTGAAGGAGCTCGGACTTCTCCCGGCGGCGGCGGAGAGTCCGCAACGACCACATTACCCATCAAGACACAAGCGCAGAAGACATGCGAGGGGATGACCATCAAGACACTTACCGCGTCGACCTGCCGTCGGCGGTTATGGCATCCCCCGATCCTCGCGAGCCCCTACGGCTACAGCGGATTCGCCGTGGGTTCTCCACTCCAGGACCTCGGGCGGGCACGTCGACCACCGCGGCGGCCGGCCCCCGGCGTGCCACCCAGGGTCAAGGTGGACCGCCCTAAGCGGTCGGCTCGAAGGATACATCTCCTCCACACCCAAGAACTCCGCGGCTCAGGGAACCCGAGACCAATAGAAGTCCGGGGGCCCTCGGGCTCGACCCACGGGCACCGATCCTTGTCATGGCCGAAGACGCGGCCGCCAAGGGCTGCCTCGAACCCGGACACGTGGAGTAGCGGGAAGTCGGGGTTATACGCCTCGTGAAACCCCTCGATCGGGAGGGTCGGCGCAAGCGGGACTGCGCCGTCTCGCCGCCATGAAGCTCCTCTTGCGAGAACTCCGGGACAAAGGGGACTCCTCGGGATGGGCGGCGGCGTCACGACCCCTTCGAATGGTGCCATCCGCTCCCGGCACCGAGGGCGACGTCATGGGCCATAGCCGAGGCTCTCCGTGTCGACCACCATCGGCCGAGTGGGCGACCCACCATCGCCACCGGGGCCTGCACCACCCGGGGTGGCCTCGGCAGTGGGCCGGGTCCGACCCTACCAGGGCTGGGCCGGGCGCCACGGGTGGATTCGGACGAAGGCAGCACGATATCTTGGCCGGGCGACCCCGGCTCGGGCTGTGCCGAGGCCGAAACGCTAGCCTTCAAGGCCTTCTTGGGGTGCGAGCCAACGGCGGCCCCCCCGTTTCCTGAAGTCAAGAACGTGTCGGGACAAAGCAATCATATGCCAGAAGAAGATCAAGATCGCGAAGGCTTAAAAGAAGCTCTGGCCGAGGGATCGCCCTAGGCGTGGTCGAGGCTCGGAAGGCTCGACCACAAGGCGTCGCACTTGCGCTGTGACCGTGCCCCATGATATTCGTGCGCCGCGAGGGCGGATCGGGAGGGGGTGGCAGAGCATCCCTCAATCCGTGCTTGACTGCGCGGGGTACCCGGCAGTGGCGTCGACTCCTCCCCGCCGGGCCTCACCCTGTGACGCCGAGGTGCCTACATGGCCAATGCCAATGGTCCTACGAGGACTCGGCGGCCGAAGAGCCCTCGGGCGCCGGGTGTCGAAGTCCCTGACGCCTCGGGCTCGGCTCGGGCTCGTGCTTGAAGCCCGGCTCGGTCGGGAGCCCCATGGCTCGGTCATCCCAGAGCCGCCATGTCGTCATCCAGACGAGTTCACGCAGAACTGGTCCTCCCGGATCCCTCGTCCTCTTCGGTGGTCGAGGTGTCGGGTGACTCGCCCCGCCTTTCTTTGCTCGGCGGCAGCTTCGCGAGCCACGTTTCTCTTCTTCTTCTCCTCCTTCTTCGACGCCACGGCCTCGCTGCGGCTCGTTCGAAGAGCACGGTTCGCCGCCCGGCGATCGGCATCCAATGCCGGCACAGGGCGGGGAGTCGCGGTAGTTCGAGCGGCCCCGCAGGGAAGAAAGAGTGAGAACCGCCATGGCGACAATGCACCGAGCAATGCAAGGACACCGAAGTCAAGAAGCACTTACCAGGGAGATATACCCCTCGGTTGGGGCGCATGGGGATCCGGGGGATACGTGTCGGGTGTTGGACCCCAACGCATCCCTCACCCTCTTGGCCAAGCCATCGGTGGAAAGCGAAGGCGACATCCGGCACGCACCAAGACCGGCAGCCTCGGGGTCATCCGCACATGAGCAAAGGGCGAGCCATCAACGGCAACACCCGACGCCGATGGAAAGCGGCGACCACGACAAAGCAAAGCATTCACGCCCTTCCTCCGAGCCGCAGGACCGCCCGCCTTAGGCCCTCCAACCGATGATGATCCTCCGAGGGGGACCCGGGGCCCACTTCGCGGGCGATGCTTGAGGACCCGCCCGTGTACGCGGGAAGCGCTGTTCTCGCTGTTCTGAGGTAGAACCACCGATCTTGCCCCCTTGTTGGAAGAGGTAAGTTTGAAGACGATGTACCCATCGCTCCGTTCTCGCTTCGTCGCGCTCCGAAGCGGACTTGGAGCGCACTGACCTCCAACGCGGCTAGCCCTCGTGGTTGGCCTCAAGAACCGAGGCGGTGGTAAGGTCCGCCTTGAAGAACCACAACCAGAGGTCCCAATGCGGCTCGATCCCCGGGAATCCCTCACAAAGGGTGACGGAAGATGGCGGCTGGGAGATCGAAGTTCGGGGCGATGATGAAGCCTGATTTCATAGTAGTGGAGGACGCCTGGTCGAACCGGCCGCCACAAGATACCGGCCGCGCGCCGATGAAGATCCATCAAGCTCACCACGTAGCCATCGGGAGGGTTAGGCTCCTCCTCGGCCCAATCCGGAGCAATCCACTCCGCCGCCTTCGGTGCAGGGACGAAGAAGCCCCTTCATCGACGAGACGCCGGAGCTTCTCCTCCGCCGCTAGCTGCCCCCGCCACGGCCATCGATCGAGCACCTCCTCGCGCCATCAGCTACCCGACCGCGCCATGGATGAAAGGGAGGCGAAGGGTGGCAACCGCTAGCAACCCCGATCACACGAGCGCAAGGCAAAGTGAATCTCTCCCCTTAATCTCTCCCACACTATCTCTATCTCCCCGATTGCCGCAAAGAAGAAGGCAAGAAGGCGGCGGCAAAGAGCAAGGGAGCAACTATCAGGGCGGGCGACCCCCATATTTATAGGGAAGGGAAGGCAAACCGCCCGGCCCGGGCAACCAAAACCGACTCCCGGAATGGACGGCCCATGATGGAGCGAGAGCCGCCATCCAACGGCGGCCACGGTGGAACCGCCAGCGATTAATGCACCTTGACGGAGCCTCGATCTCCGCCCTCGACAAGAAGCCGCAGAGCCACGCCCCATCGGACTTGAACAGCACGCCACCGGGCGCGCCGAGGAGACGCCTCGTCTCCCGGTCGGGGGTAAAACCGCCCCGCCATCCATACCAAAGCAGGGCGCCCGGCCCTAAGGGCAAAAAGTCACCCCGTTGACGGTTCCCGCCCGTGAAACCAAACGAGCCTCGGGCCGACACACCTACGCTCCAAACCGTTTACGCCGGGCCCACATGGGTTTCTACAGCCGCCTCAGATAACTCGAGCCTTCGGGACGGGAGGGAAATGCACAACCGGCTATACCCGGGCCCCATGGGGCTCGATTTCCCGAACGTGTTTAAGGCCCGCGGGTGCCGCTTATAGAGATGTCCCATCCGTGGGAGGCCCATGCCCTCGGGGTTGGTCCGCCCAAACCCCGATCTCGCTAAGCGGTCCGCAGGTTCTCATAGGGTGAATCTGGATCACATAGCCGACCTCTTGCTCCGCAAGGGCATGGGCACCCCGCTTAAATAGACCCGCTACAACGCTTCACCGGAGCATGACACATTCGCTTACGGGGCATTGTGACGTGTCTCCTCCTCCTCCCTTTCGGGAGGGCGACAGAGGAGCGTATGATCAAAGTCGAGGAGGCCTGGGTCGACCTTGCGCACAGAAGCGCGGGCCTCCGGCTGCCCACGCAAAACAAACACGCCCGCACAAACAAGCGCAATTTAAGAGCCGCTTTGGGGCCTTGCCAACAAGGCGAGAGACATAAAAGACCTCAAGGAATCCGCCATTCCATTCGAGGCCTCGGGGCTACATCCGAAAGGAGAGCCTGCGCACACCCTTTGTAGACGAACCACCCTCGATAAACAACAAGGCGACGGGAACGGCGGAACCCGGGGCGAAGTCCTCACTCGCCGGGGCTCGGGCTACCGTCGGGGATCTAAATATTGGGCCCCCAGACATTCTCCAAACCGCGGAGAATCGCCGGCCTGCCAAGGCCCAAGTAAAACCTAGCCCGCTATCATCCCGCACGGAGGGACGGCCCGACGGACGATGGAAACAGCCATGGAGCCACGACGCCACACGACGACGAATCGCCCACGACGGCCCACAAAGCGCCCAAATGGAATCACCACGACGCAAAGAGCTTATTACGCCACGAAGGACAAGGTCAAGGACCTCTCGCCAAACAACGAACCATGACGTTCCATGTCGACAGCAGCCCAACCCATGGCTCGGACTCGACCACACATCTCCGCTTTCGTCCGAGGCCGGCCTAGCTCACCGCCCGAGAAATCTCCGCCGCCCGAGGAGGGCCTAGCTCACCACCCTCGGGCGCCAAAACTCCGCCTCACCCAAGGGAGACCGGCTCTCCATCCCGGGCAAGGTAAGCCCAACTAGCCCGCCTAGGGTCGCCGACCCTCGGGCGTGGGAGGTTCCGTTCGAGGAAGGGAAACCGCCGCATTCAATGCGGTCGCACGACAAAGCGAGGCGCCGGTGCCATCGACACGCCCACCAAATCGAACTTCCTTGTAGGGGGCGCCGTGTGCACTGCGACTCCACAGCCCCTCATGGCGTTTCCGCCGTTTCCACCCCCGCCGCCGAGCACGAGCTCCCGCCTGCTGAACACCATCATCGTTTCGAACGCGGCATTTGTGGCGCTCGGCCACAACTACGAGATGATCCTTCGCCCGACGTACCGGTAGAAGGAAGGGCTTATCGCCGCCGCGGCAGCCCATCATCACACGCCGCCGCCAAGGCGGATTCCATCAGCGCAAGGGGCGCGTCAAGCAACGGATTCTGAACCGCCGACGTATCCCCGCGCCGACTCGTGAAGGGCCCCGTGAACCCTAGGCCCCGGGAAATACCTTACCCGCCACCCGCTCGTGGTAGGGTACCCCGAAACCCTAATCGCCGAAAAACGCCTCCGCACCGGTCATCCCCGAGGGAGTCCCGTGAATCCTCGTCGCTTGAAACCTCGGTTGAAGCCTTCGCCAGAGAGCACGAGCCCGCCACCCGCCGCTCCACGGGAGCGTTATCCCATGGACATTCACTTTCGGAGGAGCGCATCCTCCGGGGGACGCGGACGACCGAGCCATGCCACCCCTCAGGGTTCAACCGGGCCCGGTCGGAGCCGAGGACTGTCTACCGCCGGAGAATTGAAACCTCCTCCGCACGCCCGGGCGACCGTGCACCGACGATGAAGACGCAGTACTATGACCCCACGCGGGAATGCTTCAATGTCGAGGTCCCGCCATGGGATGGCTACCACCGACGTCTCCAATGAAGACAACGCGACGCATCGCCACGACGAGCTCCAGCGGCGGCGCGCCGCCCCGGCCCATCCGGTGCGGCGGCGGCAGACCGCCGCCAAAACGCCCGCCTACGAGATTTGCGAGAACGAATCCGGGCGAATCCGCCGACCGGCGGCGACCGAGCAAAACATCCAGCCGGGAGCAGCTCGGGCCGTGAGCGGGCCCCGAGGGCACCTCAAGCTCACAATGGCGCGGACGCGGCGGACCGGCTGGAGTGCCTCCGGGCCCCGGCGATAGCGGCCCCGCTCAACGAGCCCGGCCTCAACGTGGCGGCGGTCGCCATGTTGGTACGAAATGCCCGAGCCCTCCACTACCGAGGGTAGGCGATACGGAAGGCCTCCGTCAACTCCTTGACAAGGCGGCGGTGCAACAGCGAGAGTTCCGCTTCGGGATCGGGCCGTGACGTCACGGGCGAGAGGAATCTGGGCGGTCGCCAGGGGCTCCGTCCACCGGATGGAGCCCGAGCCAGGCAAGGCCGGTCCGGGAGCGCCCGGACGACAACCGTGCAAACCGCCCGGGTCCGGGAACACATAGAAGACCCACACCGCGAGCCGCAACCGAGGCGCCCGACCTCGGGACGAGATCGCGCGGCGGCGGGCTCGCCACGAAGGTGGCTCGCCTCGGGGGCGACAAGCGGGACGAGGCGCACGGGCGGTCGAGGACCGAGGGTACTCCCCGATCCGCCGGGCCTCAGGCCTTCACCAGGTGGACATCGGGAGGGCACCACTCCTGCGCGCCCCGAGCCCCCCGAGCCATCTCGAGAAGTACACGGAGAGACTCATCCCGAGGTATGGCCGACGACTATCTACCGGGCATGCCAGTTCAAGTAGGGCACACGATGACAAAGTGATAATCGTAAATTTGCCCCTCGCCTCTCCGAGTCCGCCGTAGCTTGGCCGAACACCTTCCACCCAACCTCATATCAAACCGGGCGGACTTGGTGAGAACCTTCCGCGGTAACTTCCGGGGCACGTACCTACGCCGGGTAATTCGTGGGATCTCCGTAATCGCCGACAAAATCCGACGAATCCCTCGCGTGACTACATCCGGCGCTTCTCAAGCAGCGGACCGAGCTCCCTAATGTGACGGATTCGACGTCATCGGGGCCTTCTTGGCCGGCACCACTTGCCGAGACCTCGAAGAAGCCGGAGCGCCGGAATCCTACCGAGGCAAACGAGCTGATGGACATCGCCACCAAGTTCGCCAAATGTGAGGAGGCTGTCGGGCTCTGCTCAATCGTGGCTCGCAAGGGAAAGTGCAAGGAAGAGGAGCCCGAGGGATCGCAACCTCGGGAGAGCAAGAAGAAAAAGAAGAAAGGTAAGAGCCGCAAAGGGCAAGGGCATGGTGGCTGCGGTCGACATGCAAGGGCCCCCACCCCCCGCCACAAGAAACCTTCGATGACATGCTCAAGAAGCCATGCCGTAACCATAGCTACCCGGTCAAGCATACCCTGGGAGTGCAAGAGGGTACGCCAACATTTCACCAAGCTCAAGGCCATCCCCGAGGGTGAAGAGGAAGAGGCTCCCGAGGGTGGCGCCAAGGGCAACGAGGAGTTCCCGAAGGTGAATAATCGCTTCATGATCTTCGGCAAAGACTCAAAGAACATGTCCGGTGCGACAAAAGCAAGAAGAAGGAGCGCCGGAGGTCTATGCCACGGAGCCGGCAAACCCCGGTGCGCAAGTGGTCGGACCGGGCCATCACCTTCGACCGGTCGGATCACCCCCAAAGACATCCCGAACCCGGGGCTTATCCACCGGTGGTGGATCCCATCATCACCAACACTCGGCTCACCAAAGTCCTTATGGACGGAGGGAGCAGCCTCAACCTCATCTATTTAAGAAACCCTCGACCTCCTCGGGATAGACAAGTCCAAGATCCGCCCCTGGAGGGCCGCAGATTCAATGGCGCGTCCCCCCGGCAAGCGCCTAAAGCCCCTCGGGCATCGACTTACGGGTTTGCTTCGGTGACCCCTCGAACTTCAGTGCGGGAGACTCTCACATTCGAGATCCTTGGGGTCCGCGGTACTTACCACGCACTCCTCGGAGGGGGCCCCGCTACGCCAAGTTCATGGCTGTCCCGAACTACACGCACCTCAAGCTCAAGATGCCGGGCCGGAAAGGGTATCATCACGACAGCCCCTCACACCACCATGCATATGAGTGTGACGCCGAGAGCGTGGAGTATGCCGAGGCACTCGCCATTGCCGAGGCACTCATCGCCGACGAAGAGAAGCTTTGACGAAATCACGATCGAGCATGAGGCCAAGCGCCGCTATTGGGAGCTTCGAGCCTCCTCGGGCACCAAGAAGATCCCACTCGATCCCAAGAACCCGAAGGAGAAGCCGCTGACCATCGCCGGACTCGATTCGAAATAGGAAGCCGTGCTCGCCGACTTCCTCCCGCCAATGCCAAGACATTTGCGGGGGACCCTCGGACATGCTAGGGCATACCGAGGGATGTTGCCGAGCACTCCCTAGACATCCGTAGGGCTCAAAGCCAATCATGCAGCGCTTGGCGCCGCTTTTGATGACGCCAAGCGGAAGATCATCGGCGAGGAGATCCACAAGCTACCGGAGGCCGGATTCATAAAAGAAGTATTCCTCCCGAGTGGTTAGCTAATCCTGTATTAGTAGAGGAAAAGAACGGAAATGGCGGATGTGTGGACTACACTAGTCTCAACAAAGCATGTCCGAAAGTTCCCTTTCCTTTGCCTCGAATCGACCAAATTGTCGACTCCATTGCGGGATGTGAAACGTTGTCCTTTCTTGACGCTGTATTAGGTTATCACCGGATCAAAATGAAAGAGTCCGACCAGCTCGCGACCTGTTCATAACACCCTTCGGGATGTATTGCCACCTCACCATGCCCTTCTGGATCGAGGAACGCGGGGCAACATACCGGCGGTGCATGCAAATCATCTTCGGGAACTCATTGGAAGGATCGTGGAGGCCTACGTCGACGACATAGTGGTCAAATCCAAGAAAACGTCGGACCTCGTGGGGAGACCTCGGGAAACCTTCGAGTGCCTAAACAAGAAGGGAGTCAAGCTCAACCCCGAAAATGCGTATTCGGGGTCCCCCGAGGGAAGGTTGGGTTTTATCGTCTCTCAACGAGGCATCGAAGCAAACCCGACCAAGGTTGACGCAATCACCAAGATGGGTCCGATCCAAGATCTCAAGGGAGTATGTGGAAGGTCATGGGTGCTTTGGCTTCATTAAGCGTGTTCATCTCACGTCTCGGGAGAAGGGCACGCCCCTCTTCATTGTTCCATAATTAATCTACGATATAAGTCGGAAACCGAGTCTCCATATCCAGAAGCACGGCGATTTCGAAATCGATTAACCCGGTGGGAGTTCTTTCCACACGACATATGTAGCACCTAAGCTTGCATATATCTACCCTTTCTTGGATACTCAAAAACGGAACCGGCCCTACGCCACCCGAGAGTACCGTACTACTTAACCCAAACCACATTAAAGGGGAAAGTAAACATTAATAAGTGATTTAAACATGATGCATGAATCGAACCTACGTAACAATCCATAAACACTTTTTTGTATTAAAAGATTTTTTACGAGGGCAATATATAATACTACTCCACTTATATCCTTTTGAAATTGGATAAGAAAGTTTTTCCAATAGAATAAGATAAGAAGATAAGCAATTTGGACCAAAGTAAGAATAAATTAGTTTGACCCAAATCATTTTAAAGTTTTATAAAGTAATGCTATTAAAGAACACCGTAACGGAGGCTCGATGCCAGTGTAATGAGAACCTTTCAAATTCATGGGGCCCACATGTACTAATTATCGGTTCAACAACCTTTAATAGTCACATATGTGCACCTATAACCTGAAAAGCACTATTAACTATTCCAACCAGGATCCGTTACGAGGTCATTGCAGTATTACAACAATTTTCATACATAATCAGAGTAAACAGCGGAAGACTTATATATTACAGTAATTTTACAACCATTGGTTTAAAACAAGTTTTACAATATATAAGTAGGAGTAACAAGAGTTTATTACATATATTACACCCACGAGACCTCGCCCAAGGGTCTCTTTTCTCACTCATCGTCACTCTCCTCTTGATGGATCGTCATACAACAAGGTCTAGTGCAGACATGACTACTTGGTCCTGCAACATGGGTTAACAAACCCTGAGTACGGGAGTACTCAACAAGACTTACCCGACTAAAGAAAATAGGAGAAGACTCAGGAATGTTGGTCTAATAGGATTCAAGGTAAGGCTTTTAGCAAGAATCAAGGACTCTTTTTGCAGAAAAGCTTACTAATAGTGAATCCTTACTTTTAACATTTTAAACCCAATTTAGTTTCTCACCTATTCTAGGTGATCTTAAACTACAGTATACACTTTGTAGAAATATCATCACTTATTCCATCTCTTCATTGTTCCATAATTAATCTACGATATAAGTCGGAAACCGAGTCTCCATATCCGAGAAGCACGGCGATTTCGAAATCGATTAACCGGTGGGGGAGTTCTTTCCCACACGACATATGTAGCACCTAAGCTTGCATATATCAACCCTTTCTTGGATACTCAAAAACGGAACCGCGTCCTACGCCACCCGAGAGTACCGTACACCTCCAATCCGGGACTTTAACCCACGAGGGTAACATGTACTCCCGCCATCTCTCAACTCCCAGTGCGCGGTTATACGTTTCCGATTTGACACCCCCAAGATTGGGCTTACCGGAGTATGTGTCCGGAACTAGTTTCGACTGTCCTGGGACGACGCCCAGACAGACATGCCATTGGCCAAAAGACCTCAGGCGCAGATTGCGTTCCATAGTCTCGGTTACACAGGCCTACACGCCGGTCCTTAATCGACAAGCCGGAAATACTACACCGAGACTCCATTCTCAATGCAAATTACCCGACAGGTCTCAAATTAAACACCATATCCCAAGTATGGTTCCATCATATAGCATCCTTTCTCATCAACTCCGCCCATTCGGGCTATCATAAGAGACTTGTCACATTTTGACTCAAAAAGTCTAACTATTTTAGCAAGGCTAAGCGTTCTAAGCATTTTACCAAAAAACAGGTTATCAAGGGAGATATCGTAATAATCAAGGATGGATAATGCAACAATTAGGTTGTCACTCAACTCCTATCACCTAATGCAAAACATAAAGCAAAGGTGATATAAAGCTTTGTAAAACATAAGGAATGTTTAAATGAACAAGGGGCTTGCCTTGATCGATGAAGTAACTTGACTTCCGGACGACGGATCACGATATTGTAAGTCGGATCAACAAGATAGCCTTCTTCGTGAGACTTGATCAACAACTTCACGATCACCTTCGTTCACTAAACGAGAGAATAACATATGCTTTACATGATGCCGTGTATATAAACATGATGCGCGAGGGTGCATGAAAAGATAAACATTTGAGTACGACTTTCCTTCACGATAAAGTTGTAATCCAACAAAACCAACTTGTTGAACTACTCTACGAGATATCATCACCATTGCCTAAGGAGTTCTCAAGGACCACTTGATAAAGGCATGGTTTAGGGTTCACAAAACAATCCAAAATTCACCCAAAACCCTAAGTTATAAAGCGCTAAACAATTTGTTTAACACATAAAATAATAGGGCTTAAAATAATAAATATTTTAATTTTCTCCAAACAAGCTCAAAATTTTTGTACAGGTAGATCATGTCATAAAACAGTACCAAAATAATTTTCATGATTTTTGGATAAATAAAATAATTATTAAAAATCAAGGAAGATGCATTTTTCAATTAAAATTTATATTTTTAAATCATGTCAAAATTGTTCAAAATTTAAGTTTCATATTTTTCATGGATAGACATACCCATGGGAAGGCTACACAAAAATTTTCAGAATTTTTGAGCTAGTATTTGAATTTATACAAAATTTGGAAAATCGACACTATTCAAATAAATGAAATTGAATAAAACTTTTCATAAATGAAAAAAGGGTTTCGGGTTGAATTTGGCACATTATCGTGCATGGCCTAGCACTGTTCATGGCCCATGATGAACGAGAAAGGACCGGCCCAAAGGAACAATGGTGGCGAAGCCGGCCCGTGTGAAATGGTGTTGCTGGCCCTAGGAGCCTGAGTGCTCGCCCCCAAGATCGTTCACGTGTTCACGCGTGCGTGCTCACCGGGCGACGACAGCGCTCATCGCAAGATGGCGGCGGCGGCCGCGTTCCGGCGCCGGTGTTGGGCTAGAAGGATAACGAAAGGCGGGAGGGGGCGGGGGGGCTCACCGCGGTCTTTGGGACGGGGGCTCGGTTGCGGCGGGGCTAGGAGGGGAGGTGGGTCGGCGGTGAGAGCGGCGGCGACGGCGGCGACAACGACGACGTTCGGCGAGTCGGGGTTCACCTGTGAAAACCGGACGAGTCGTTCGTGACCACGATGTCCAAGCAATGCGATTCACTAGTCGGTTGGGCTCAAGACTCACCGAGCCTACCGACGATCCGGCGAGGTCGAAGGTGGCGCGTCCGGCCGGCGGCGAGGAAGACGGGCTCTCGGCGGACATTCCGACGGCGAAAGGAGTCGCGGCCGGGTTCTAGAGGGAGGTGAAGAAGTTGCGGCGGCTAAGGTAGATGGTTTTGTGAAAGATGCAACGACGGCGACGAACGACGGCGGGTGGTGGCGTGGCGAATCGGCGGCGGAATTGGGAAAAGAAGAAAACGACGGCGACGGAGGGGGCTTTATAGGCATGGCGGGGTTGGACAGTGGCCGGGCGACGTCGCGAAGGTCCTGAGCTGGCCAAGCGCGGGTTCGCGCCGGTGGGCCGGCGGCGCGAACGTTAAGCGCCGGCGGTGCGCGAAGGAGGAGAGAGGTCGGGTATCTTGTAGCAGTAAAACCCTAACTTCAAATTTTCTAAATTACTCCCAAATTTTGAACTGAACTCAAAAATTTCCAAAAAGCAACTTGCCTTGATTTTTCAAGATCTACAATTTTCACAATTGGAGCATTTTCAAATTCAGCCTAGAAATATGACTTTTTTTGAAATGCAGTTCAAAATTTTGAAATTTGAATTCAAAATTACTTTTAAAATCATGTAAGAACTTGAAAAACTTTGTACATGACTTTTTGTTCCTCTCAACAAGATCTATAAACTGGCTTTTGAAAGTTTTCTCAAATTTTGCTTAAATTTTGAAATATAGAAAAGGGGGATAGTTAGGGTTTTGATAAAATTCAAAATTACTTTAAAATTTTGAACTAAACTTTGAAAAACTCAAAATACCAACTTTGTTCAAAATTGAAAACTCTACCTTTTTGCTTTAATAACCATACCCAAATTCTTTATAGATTTTTAAATAAAGAGAAGGGGACAAACTAGGGTTTAAAAACTAGGGTTTCCGACAAAGGGGAATAGTTTAGGAATCCGATTCCTCTCGCGTCTTTTCGACCGACAATGCATCCAAACATAAAATAAACTTATTTTAGTTCAATGCAAAACAGGGTGAACTAAACATTCATGCTTTGCAATGATCATGATGACATGTCGGGGTTTTAGTGAAAGTAACACCGAGGGGTGTTCGAGACGTGCCGAATGTCTCCACCGGGTTGTTCGGGTAAGGATTGTGAACGCGCCTTCATCTTGGCCGGACATCGTAGGCGTAGCGCTAACTTTTTCTTTGCGGGACTGAGAGCCGTTGTCGGGTACAACCCGCCAAAATGGCGGGGCTTAAGCTCGAGGGGCTTATGGGGCGCGGCTCGACCTGACCTGGTCCCGGCGAGCGGAGGCCTTGGTCGTATTCACCTCGCACCGCGACATCCGGGGATCAATTTGGATGACGTCGCGGCTCATATCTGCTGCGGTCGAGGGCGTGCCACCCGCAAGGCTTGTGAGGAGGTCACCGCCGAGCGGCCGTCGAGCGAGGCGGTGACGGCCCGGTGTCAAGAAGAGCTCGATCTCGTGCATCGCTAGCGCCAAAGATGTGGAGGGGAGCTCGAGGACCTCCGCCGTCGCCGGAGAGCAAGGAGCTCGGCGTTCGGCGCTCGGCAGCGGACCAAGAAGTCGGAGGAGGACGGGGATACCGCCAAAGAGGGACGCTTCGGGATCGCAACCGCGAGCTCGAAGGTGTGTGTCATTCGAGCTCATTTCTTTCTTTGTCTCTCGGGTAGAGAGGATAGACTTAGTAGGCGGGACGTTTAGCCTATGACCATGAGGTCACCGGCTGTCGTCTTTGCCGCGCGCCGGAGGCGGAGAGGCATCGGCTCGATGCCAAAAACCACTCTTTCTGGGAGAACCAGGAAGAACTCTATGGGATCTTGACGTGTAAGCCGGCGTATTTTGTTTTTTCTTCTTTATATTTCAAGACTCATGGTTTGGATCACCCCGTCTTTTTTGCAGGCGAGAAGAAGTCATCGGGGTTAGCTCCGGACCTTAGGGAGAGGGAGAGTTCCCTGTCCTCAGTGGAGGCCACCCTGAAGCACACGCAGCTCACGCTACAGCAGAAGGAGGGAGAGCTCCAGCAGAGGACGCGCGACCTCGTGGGCGGGCGCCAAGACCAAGCTCCCAACAAGAACGAGCTACTTGGGGCTAAGGAGACCGAGGTCTCGACTTTCGCGAGCGGGCGGTCAAGGGCCGGGACGCCGCCACGGCTGGAACGCATGCAAACAGACCTCTTCTTCGACATCGAGACCTCCTGCGACCTCCTCGGCGTCGAGGAGCTAGAGAACCCGAGCCACCGGGTGCTCCGTGCTCCCAGCGTGGTGAGGGACAACGCTCGTCGCGCCGTCCACAAGGCGGTGAGTGTGGTCCTTGCCCACTATCCCGAGATCGAGACCAAAGTGGTAGGCAAGGGGCGGGCCGAAGGTGGACACCGACACGGACCTTGACCAGGATCGCTGCCAAGGCGGAGGTTGACTCGAGAAGATGGCGAGGAAGCTCTTCAAGCTCGCGGTCGAAGAGCTTGTGTCTTTTGAGCCCACCGCCGGTGAGGGAGGAGGAGGAGTCGTCCGACGAGGAGTAGCCTGTGCGCGAGTAGGCATAGTTCGAGGCAGAGCCTCCTCGTTTGAACAAAGTCCCCGAGCTCGGGCCAAAGTGTAAATATAACAACTTGTCCAAAATTATGTTATGGAAAGAAGTCGTTCTCTTTTTCCCTTCGCCTATGTTCTTAATCAACTGTTTGACTTCGAATTCGCACCTCGGTGGAAAGGGTAGCGGGCCCGTTCTCGTTGGCCGCGGAGGCGCTAGAGGTCGGTGGGCGGTCGCGCTACACTTTGTGGAGATGGTTTCGAGATCTTTTGGTCGATAGGCCGTGCGGACTTAGGAGCGAGAGGAATGAGTGGGTGGTCGAGCTCGACGAGCTTGACTTAGCCGAACGTGGAGCTCGGAGTCAAAGTGTTTTTGCAATAAATGAGTTTGTAAAAAAAGCGGGGTGTGCGCCCGTCCCTCTCAGAGCCCCCGAGCAAGGGCGGGCCTCGCTGAAGGTAGAGGGCGGCCGTTGCTCAACAGCCGTGAAGTGGAAGAGTTCGAATGCTTGCACAAATTTCGCATCGAGGTGTGCCTTTTTATTCAAGCTTTATGAAAGCTACTTTACAAGGTACATCTAGGGGTAGAAGCGACGTAGCTGTTCGATGTTCCAGGCGTTGGTGAGCTCGCGGCCACGGGAGTCCTGGATCTTGTATGAGCCTGGGCGTAGGACTCGGGCGATGGTGAATGGTCCTTCCCAGGGTGCCAAGAGCTTGTGCTTCTCTTTCGTGTTCTGTACTCGCCGTAGGACTTGATCGCCGACGTTGAAAGCTCGTCCTCATACATGGCGGTCGTGGTAGCACCGCATCATTCTAGCCGGTACTTGGTGAATGTGCGAAGCGACCTCGTGAGCTTCTTCGAGCTGGTCCACGGCGTCCTCGAGTGAAGCCTTTGGTTGCCGGCGTCGTTGTATGCTGCCCGACTCGCGGTGCGCCATAGTCGTGGTCGGTGGGGGAGCACGGCGAGCCAAAGACGAAAATGGTGTGCGCCCTATGGCTCTACTTGGCATAGTCCCGAGGCTCCATACGACGACGGGGAGCTCGGCGAGCCACCGCCCTCCGAACTTTTCGAGCCGTTTGAAGATGCGCGGCTTTAAGCCCTCGTAGAATCATACCGTTGGCCCGCTCGACCGCCCATTGGTCTTAGGGTGGCCGACCGCTACCCGATCCACGCGAATGCGTGAGTCGCCGCACCGGTCGAGGAAGACTCGCCGGTGAAGTTGGTCCCGTTGTCGGTGATGATCGAGTTCGGGACGCCGGCGGTGGGCGATCTTGGTGAAGAACTTGACCGTCTCCCCGTGACCTCGTGCGTGAGATGGGCATCACCTCGATCCACTTGGTGAACTTGTCGATGGCGACGAGGGAGATGCGTGAAGCCCTCGGGCGATCTCATAAATGGACCGACCATGTCGAGTCCCGGCACCGCGAAGGGGGGCTAAGTAATTGGGATCGTCTAGAGGGCTGGGGCGGGAGGTGCGTCGCTTGGCAAAGAACGGGACCCCCTCGCACGGCGCACGACGACTGGTTGGCGTCGGCGGCGCGGCCGTCGGCAAGAGAAGCCTTGGCGGAATGCCTTGCCCACCGTGAGCTCGAGGGGGCCGCGTGGTGTCCGCATTCCCCGTGTATCTCCCCGATGAGCTCGCGCCCCTCCTCGAAGGTGATTGTTGGTATTTATTGAGTGCAATAAGAATATGAAGGTTCATAAGCGCCTGAGAATACCATTGTAGCTTTTCCCTAGGAGAGTATTCTAGAGTATCGTATCCACGAGGGAAGCTTTGGCTAAAGAATCTAATAACTCACAATCATGCATCTACTAACTTAGCAAACCACTAGACTAAAGTGAGGGGGATAAATGATAGGAGGTATGGATAATATCATACACAAGAGAATTCCTATGATAAATGTATAGCTAGCAAGTTGAGAGGACAACGGGAGAGATCAAGGTTCCTAGTACTTCTCTATTACTTAGGTTCTATGATAGCAATTACACTAATGCACTTTGGAGCAACGGTACCTTTCCGGGCTCTCGAATAGGCTGGGAAGGAGTAGCCGGGGGAAGGCCGCCAAAAAGCTCTACGAAACACCAACCCGTACGTGGTGGACTACATCGGCCCGACAGAGCTATCACCTGCAGGGCTACCACAACTATCCGTAGGTTTGGGCGCAACCTCGGGTAACCTATAGCCTAGACACCAAGTCTATACTATTGATTACAACTCTAGCTACTGCGAATAACTAGAGCCCTCAATACGAGTGGAGATCCCATGCAAAGGCATAACAACTATACTTAACCAAATATATGAAAGTCATGAAAATAAATAGGGAAGATAAAATATATGAATCATAAGTCTTACAAAGAAAAGATACAAGATATACCAAACTCTGTAGACATCTCCAGAACCGGAGCGTAGCTCCACTCTCCCTAACTCTCTAGTTACTAATCTATTACATTGAAGAGTCTAGCCCTAATTCTCTGGTGGAGAGGTTGTCCTCACATTGGGACACCTCAATGACCAACAGGTCAAGAGATATGAGTGGAATGAATTAGAATGAATTAGGGTTTTACCCTGGGGTCAGGGGGTCTGCTTATATAGCCCTTGGCGATGAATGATGGCCCTTGGATCAAACCAACCTTGAACAACGGTATAGATACAACCTCAATGTCGGTGGTAAACCGCCATAGAAAGGAGAGGCCGACAGTGGGTCCCACTGGCGTCGCCATGGATCTTCTTGGCGATCGCCAGGATCCTGTTACACAACCGTATCTCCTTCCTCCTGGTGTCTTACGGTGTCTTCTAGAATGTTTTAGTCCACTTTTTGGGTTGAGTTACTTCACGGTTAAGTCTTGTCTTCATATGGGATGTAAACTACGAGGTTTCTCACCGTTCTTATCGCTTTTATACATTCAGTCCCTACAAAGTCATGGAATACCAAAACTCGTGGAACTATGTTAGTTAGACCCCTAGACTTATGTTGATATTCATTTTATGCCCTTATTTCATATTTAGTTGACTAGTAATATTATGTTATAACAAGTGTCAACTTGATGATGCGGTATTTGGAGTACTCCGGACGCCCCGCCCAGAGCTCGTGCTCGATGATGGTGTAGGACTTAGCTCGGCGCGCGATGCGCCTAGCTTCTTCCTTTTCGGCGGGGAGCTTGCCGTTCCTTAGCCACGCCTGGATGGGGATCCGCCAGTCAGGTCTTGGGGCCTCCGGCTCTAGGATCACGAAGACCTCGGTGCCAGCGAGGTCGACCTCCATCGGTGAGCTCGAGCTCGTTGAGGCTTCAACCTTGTTGGGGAACGCACGAACGGGCGCTTTGGTCGGATCGGTAGCGCGCCCATGCCTCGCCCTCGAGGTGGATTGAGGGAATGTATTGATCATGGGCAAACACACCTAGAGGGACCTGCAGTCGATCAGAGGCGAGCTTGGCGAGGACGTCGGCGTCACCATTGTGCTGGCGGCGGATGTGCTTGAACTCGAGGCCGTCGAAGTGCTCCTCGAGCTCGCGTACCTTTGAGGAGTACGCGATCATCCTCGGCCCGACGCAGTCGGCCTCCTTCGAGGCTTGGTCGGCAATGAGCTTGGAGTCCCCCGAACCTCAAGACGCTTGATGCCGAGCTCGGTGGCGAGGCGGAGTCCGTTCACCAAGGCCTCGTATTCGGCGACATTATTTGATGCGGTGAAATGGAGACGGATTGAGTACCTCATGCGTACGTTGCGCGATGAGATGAAGTCCAGTCCAGCCCCCGCGCTGTACTTCTTCACGGAGCCGTCAAAGTAGAGGGTCCAGTATTCACTGTCGTCCAGCTTGGGGGCAGCTGCGTCTTGGTCCACTCGGCCACGAAGTCTGGGAGCACCTGGGACTTGATGGCGTCTCTCGGGGCGTATGAGATGTCCGTTCCCATGAGCTCGATGCCCCACTTGGCGATGTGACCCGTGGCCTCGGGGCTGCGGATGATCTCGCCTAGTGGAAACTTGGAGACGACGGTGATCGGGTGGGCATCGAAGTAGTGCCGCAGCTTGCGGCGTGTGATCAGCAAGGCATAGGCGAGCTTCTGGAGCTGGGGGTACCGCGTCTTGGTGTCGGAAAGGACCTCACTGATGAAGTAGACTGGGCGCTGTATACGGAGCGCGTGTCCTTCCTCCTCGCGTTCTACCACGAGCACCGTGCTGACGACCTGTGAGGTGGCCGAGATGTAGAGTAACATCGGCTCATCTGGCTTGGGTGGTGTGAGCACGGGTGGGTTTGTCAGGAGCTCTTTTAGGGAGTTGAGGGCGACCTGGGCCTCGTTGGTCCAGGCGAAGCGCTCTGATTTCTTCAAGAGCTTGTAAAGTGGGAGGCTGCGCTCGCCGAGTCGAGCGATGAACCGGCTGAGCGCGGCGAGGCATCCCGTGAGCCGCTGAACGCTCTTGACGTTTTTGATCGGGCCCATATTTCGGATGGCCTCGATCTTTTCGGGGGTTAGCCTCAATGCCGCGCTCGGATACTATGAAGCCAAGGAGCTTCCCTCGAGGGACCCCAAAGACGCACTTCTCAGGGTTGAGCTTCACCCCGAACTCGGCCGGAGTTTCTTTGAAGACCTGCTCGAGGTCGGGGGATGAGCTCTCCCGTGCGCTTCGTCTTGACTACGATGTCATCGACGTACACTTCAACGCGCTTTCCGAGAAGCTCTTTGAAGACTTTTTGCATGCACCTCTGGAAGGTGGCGCCAGCGTTTTTTAGCCCGAACAGCATTGTTACGTAGCAGAATGCGCCGAAGGGGGTGATGAAGGAGGTTGCGAGCTGATCGAGCTCGTTCATCGTGATCTGGTGGTAGCCGGAGTAAGCGTCAAGAAAACAGAGTGTCTCGCACCCGGAGGTGGAGTCAACGATTTGGTCGATGCGCGGCAAAGGAAACAGATCCTTTGGGCATGCCTTGTTGAGACTCGTATAATCAACACACATTCTCCATTTCCCATTCTTCTTCTTAACTAGTACGGGGTTGGCTATCCACTCGGGATGATACACCTCCTTAACAAAGCCTGCCGCTAAGAGCTTATCTATTTCCTCGGTGATTGCTGCCGCCCGTCAGTCGTCGGCGCCGGAGTCGCTTCACCGTGGGCCGAGAGCCGGGCTTGATGTTTAAGGAGTGCTCGGCGACTTCCTCGGCATCATAGGGCATGTCCGAGGATCTCCACGTGAATACGTCGAGGTTCGCGCAGAGGAAGTCGACGAGCTCACTTTCCTATTTGGGAGTGAGCTTGGCACCGACACGAACGGTGCGCCCCTCCTCATCGACCGCCACCGTGTTGGCGTCCTCGTCCGGCTCGAAGGTGGTGCCGCCTTCTCGAGCTCGGGCGGACGAGCTTCGCCCGCCCTTCTTTGGACATGCTCGGTGTCTTCTTGAGCTCGTTGGAATCCCGCTGACCCACGCGCGAGCATCTCCCGGGGATGAGTCTCTCGCTCGATGAGGGCGTCGGCGTGCATCGTGCACGCCTCCTTATCGCAGCTTGAAGGAAGGCGCTCAAAGGTGGAGTTGACGGTGATCACGCCCTTGGGCCCGGGGATTTTGAGCTTGAGGTACGTGTAGTTGGGCACGGCCATGGACTTTGCGTAACATGGCCGGCCCAGCAAAGGCGTGATACGCGTGCTCTTGTAAGGGAGCACTTCAAGGTGAGCACCTCCTTGTGGAAGTTACTCGGGTCGCCGAAGGTGACGGGGAGGTCGATCCGCCCGAGCGGGATCGCCTGCTTCCCCGGCACTACCCCGTGGATGGGGTCCGTCGAGGGTCGAAGACGAGCTCGCGTGATGCCGAGTGCCTCTATGGTGTCGACATAGAGGAGGTTGAGGGCCGCCACCGTCCATCGGCACCTTGCCCGGCACGCTTGGTGCCGACGATGGGATCGATGACGGCGGGGAATCGCCCGGGTGAGGAATGTGCACGGGGGGGTGGTCCTTCTTTGTCGAAGGTGATTGGTGCCTCGCACCACTTGAGGTAGGGAGGGCGTCGCAGGGCTCGGTGAAGAGGACCTCGCGATTGTAGGAGCTTCGGCGGCGCTTTGGACTCGTGACGCCCCGGTGGCCCGCCAAAGACAACATTGATCGCACCGTCCTCGAAGAAGACGCCCTTGTCGCCGCCCTTTCGTCGAACTCGTCATCGTTCGCCGTTTCGCGCGTCACCCGCCTCGTGCCGATCATGAACTTTCGCAGAGGTTGCGTACCCTTGAGCTTGTGCTGAGCGGGACCCTCGTGGTTGGGGCGGGAGCTCGAGCTTCTTTCGAAGTAGTCCAGGGGCATTCGGATTCGCCGCCTTGGCACCCGGCTTCTTCTTGTCCGCCACCGCCATGAAGTCGTCTTTTGTTGCGGCGGCGCTTGTTCTTGTTCTTCTTCTTGGGCCGCGAGCTCGACCCTTCGCTACCTTCGTCGGTGGCCTTCTCCTTGCCCTTGCCGGTGGTGCCGTGGAGGGCGGCAAAGATGGCTTCCTCGCCCCCGGCGTGGTTCGTGGCGAGGTCAAGGAGCTCCTTCACTGTCTTGGGCTTGCGGATGCCGAGCTCGCGGATGAGCGTCTCGCAGGTCATGCCGAAGGTGAAAGCGGTGATGATCTCGGCGTTGGTGGCGCGTCGGAGAGCTCGTTGCGCAGCTTGGAGAAGCGCCAATGTACTCACGCGGGCTCTCACTCTTTCGGCCGCTGGTACCGGAGGAGGTCCCACGTGTTGCTGGGGTGGGAATAGGTTCCTTAGAAGTTGCCAACGAAGATGTCACGGACGCCGTCGCGCTAGTCCGCCGATGAGACCACGGGCAAATGCTCGAGCCAAGACCCGAGCGGTTGTCGAGGTACAGGAGGGAGGTTACGGATGATGAAGAGCTCGTCATCGGCTCCTCCCGCCTCACACCCGGCGGTAATCCTCGAGCCATACGCCGGGGTCTGTCTCCCCATTGTACTTCTAGACGGAGGTCGGGCGCTAAAACGCTTTGGGAACGGCGGCGTGGTGGACCACCTTGTGAAGACCGTGGTTGCCTTCCATCCGGAGTGGGGCTCTCGCCTCGGGCTCCTCCCGAGCTCGAGCTCGGGGAGAGCGCGTTGGGCGCCCTTACTTCCGGTGTCGAATCTGGCGTGGTCCTCCTAGGTCGTGGCGGCCGCCCAGCTTCTCTTCTTTCAGGAGCACGTTGGCGGTCGGTCATCGTCCGCCCCGGCCGTTGCGGTGGTCACGGGGCGCTTTCGGCCCGGTCGCTTCCTCCGAGCCGCTTCGTCGGCGTCTTGTCGAGGGGTGTCTCCGTCGTCATGGTTCTCCGAGCCGGCGAAGGCCATTTGGACTCTCGCGGAGTCGCCACGATCGGCCTCGGTTGGAGAGGCCTCGTGCTCCTCTCGGCGCGGCGGTGTGATGCCAAGCTCTCCATCCGCCGCTCTGCGGCCTTCTCGATGAAGGATCGCAGAATGCCTGCGGTCGCGCCTCGCCTTGCCTCGGCATCTTCGAGGCTCGGGGAGGTCACGTAGGGAGCATGGAGGCGGCGTTGAGGTTCTGGTCGCCTGCTTAGAAGACCGGGAAGGTCGTGCCTCTTCGATGCGGCATCGCGCCTCCCTCCCTGGGGCTCGAGCTCGGTGTCGGCCTCCTTCCTCGGCGAGGAGAGCCTCTCGTTCCGGTGCGATCTCGCGCTCGGCCTCCTCGAGCTCTTCGAGACGCTCGTGGATGCGTTTAAGCGGTGCGCCGTTGAGGGAGCCGCCGAGTCGTCCCCCGAGTGCGCAGGGGTGTGCTGGGTGGACTCCTCCTCGCTGCACACGCTGTGCACCGCACCTTCGGGGGTTTGGCACATGTAGCACTCGCGAGCGGGGTCGGCCCCTGTGAGGCTTAAGCTTCCGAGCACGGCCTCGAGGCCCGACAGCCTGAGCTCGTTGCTTCGAGGCACCGGCAGGAAGAGCTGTCCTCGCGGGTACATCTCGGTGTACGCGGTGAGGGAACTCGTCGGGAGAGTGGAGCCCGGCCCGTGAGCCGAGGACGACGTTGGCGACGGAGAAGGTGACGTCGCGGGAAGAGCTCCCCGAGTTGGCTCGTGGCTCGGGATGTGCGAAGCGGATCCACAATGCCGCGAAGAACGGTCGGCGCCGGCTGCGCGATGGGGCTCGGTGGTCCGGAAGTCGCATCCCGGCCGGAGGAGCGAACCAACACGGTCGGCGGCATCGCGGACTAGGCGAGGTGCCGGCCCGCCCCGCACCGGCCCGGGAAGGTGACTCCACGTGGGAGTTCTCGAGCCGGTGGCGGCCGAAGTCCGTGGTCCCAAAGTGCATCGGTCGGCCGGACGCCGGAGAGGTGGTGAAGGGAGCCATCGAAGTGGTGGTCGTCACACTAGCGCTGCCCCTACCTGGCGCGCCAACTGTCGTGGTCGTATACCACGGTCCACCGGTGATCGTCGGCTAGTGTGTTCTTCGAGGGCCTAACTCAAGAGACAATGACACGGTGTTTATCTTGGTTCGGGGCTGATCGGCGCACCCTAGTCCAAGTGTGTGGCACTATCCAGAGCTCAAATGCTCGTGATCGGGCGAATACAAACGGGCGAGAGAGGGAGATGAGCTCCCAAGTCTCTGTGAATAGATGATCGAGTGTGTAGTAGCCGGTTGCTTGTGAACTAGAGAACACGAACTTCATCCGATGGCCATGCCTCCCCTTTTTATAGTCGCAAGGGGAGCTCACAGACGGCCATCGAGGGAGGGACTTAAGAGTAGAAGAGATACAAATTCGGGGGGTAGAAGAGGAAATGAGACCGTTTGGTCGGGCACGCCGGACCTCCTGGCTTGCGCCTGTCGCCGCCGCCCCGTGCCATGGCCTATCCTCGCCTATACACGACCACCGAGGAGCTGAGCTCGTCGGTCGGGGAGGAGGGAACAGTGAGCTCAACACACCGCCGCTGTCGTCCATGCGCCCCTCGTCCCGTCGGGCACGCACGCCGTCCACACGGTCGGACCTGCGGGGTGGCGCCGTCGCCATAAATGCGTGTACTTGGTGTCGCAGAAAACGTGTGGGACGTGAGAGCTCGACGAGGGAGCTCAACCTCCATTGCCGAGGTCATCCTTGTCTGGTAGTGGTTGTCCATAGTACTTGCGCGGTATGGCGTGATCCGACGACCCATACCGCGTGCCGCCCAAGATCTCGTCTTTCGCATCGATATCCCGCCATAGGCCGCGACGCCGACAAGTAGCCGCGGCGCCGTCGGCCTGGTGTTGTGTCTCGAGCCCGTCGGCCCGCTAGGAATTGGCGTTACCCGTGGGCTTGCACGAGATGGAAAGGAGCTCGTCGGCTGAGCTCGAGCTTGGCATGTCCTTCTATACTCGTGAGAGCTCGTTCAAGGCAGAGATTTGTCGTTTAGACCGAGCTCGAGCTCATGTCTGAGAGCCCGCCGTGGCGGGAGCTCGTTCGAGACGGAGAAACGTATGTCGAGCTCGGGCTTGATTGACGTGGGGGGTGTTCGGCCTCGCCGCTCAAGCTAACGAGTTTGGCTTACCCCGTAGTGCGGTGTCGCGTGGCGGATCCGCCTAGCTAATCACGGCCGGATTATCTGCGTCCCCACGGATAGGATTGCATGGATGACGTGGAGCATGATGATCATGAACATGGATGATGGATGATGGACATGATGGATCGTCAAGCTCGGTTGTCGGTTTGGAAAGGACCCGGTGATCAAGGCAAAGGTATAACTTGATAGGGTTTTCTTTCGGTGATCAAGACACTATAGAGAGTGTGATCACATTTAGGATAGATGGCCGACTACCAAGAGGGAATGCCACGGCTAATCCAATGACAAGTGCCTCTAGGTCAATTGACTTGCATATTGCATTTAGGATATGAGAGCACTAACTTCGTTCTTGCCGATTCGATCGTGATATGCTAACATTCATGATATTGAGATCATCTTTGATGTGTTGGCAACTCATGGCAAGAGGCGAAGCAAGGTTGAAGCAAAGGCGGCGACAAAATCTTTGAAACTTCGCGGGAAGGGCCGATCGACGGCGTCGGCCGGTTATTTGGGTCCTTGACCGGACGGTCCGGTCGGCGAGTCCGGTCGAATAACAGAGAGCATGTTTTTGGACTCAACTCGAGGCATCGGCCGGATGCATGGATTGAAGAGTCCGATCACCACCGGAAGCATGGACCGGACGCTCGGAGTTTGTTGTCGCCCGGTGGGACCAAGGGCTTCATCGTGTGACAGTAACCTCCTATTCATCGGGCCCACCTCGCACTTTTGTCTTTGTCCCAAAGACCTCGGACACGGTGTGCGAGATGCACCCAATAACTTAAGAAGCTGTCGGGTGTCATCGGAAACCCCGATTACACCACTCTCATACCGGGATCAACAAAGGAGTAGCTACAACATTACAACATTTGTTACAAAAATATAGATCGAGTGCGGAAGGATAATAACATTAATTTACAAAATATGAGTAAGTTACTTTTGAGTAAACTTAACTTAATTTACTGAAGCCGAGTATAACCATAGGAGACATCCAAGTCATGTCAAGCCCACCGACACAACCTTGGTTAACGGCATGAGTCAACACCGCAACAAGGGTTAACAAACCCCCGAGTACACAATGTACTCGCAAGACTTACCCGACAAAAAGAAAAGACAACAAGGATATGCTGGCCTAAGGGAAGTAGAGGTAGAAAAGGGAAGTTTGCAGAAAAGCTTACTACAAGTGGATCCTTACTTTCAATCTTTTTAGCCTTAATTTTGTTGAAGCATAATTAAGCTAGATTTGCACCTGTTCTATCACAAACACTTTTTAAGCAACACATCTCAACTTATCTCTGCATCTCTTTTTCCTTTCATAACCATGAGTAACTTTGTTTTTTCAATTACTACGATGAATGAACAGAAGAACGGGTCTCCATATCCGAGAAGCAACAGCGATCCGCGAATCGATTCAAAACCCAGCTGGGGATCCCTAACCATACGGCATATGTAGCACTTAAGCTTGTATATATCAACCCTCACTTTCGGTTAGGTCTAAAAAGCGAGAACGAGGCCTACGCCACCCGAGAATACAAGTACACCTCCGATCCGAGACTTTAACCCACGAGGGTAACTTGTACTCCCGCCATCTCTCTCCACTCCCGGTCTTGCGGTTGCCATTCCCCGATTTGGCACACCCCCAAGATCGGGCTTACCGGGGCATGTGGCCAGTTAGTTTCGTCTAACATGGGGTGACTGCCAGTTAGACGTGCCATTGACCCAACGGCCTCAGGCGCAACTTGTGTTCAAAAGTCCCGAACTTAACAATCCAAACAACGGACGGTCCTTAGGCGATCAACACGGGACAAGCACGGCTAGGAAGTCCCGCCGGCTTTTCAACCTACGTCCGGCCCAATCTCAAATTTCATCACTACCATATTTATTCTCATGAACCACCATCGTGGTGTTGTTCTTTTTTCCAAAGCCGGGAGGAACAAAAGATAAAACCTATATCTCGCGAATGATGAAACCATCACTTTCGACTTCTACCGAAGTCTAGGCATTACTAAGAATAAGAGATCGACCTACACATACTAGTGGGATAATATCCGGAATAAGCGTAGATCAAGGTAATCATGCAAAGAACGGTATCAACCAACTCTTATTAACTTAATGCACATTACACTAGACTTAAGGTGAATAAAACATTTATAAAAGCGAGAGAAGGGTTTATGCTCAGGGGCTTGCCTGCTTTTGTAGGGAAAGTCGAATCCAAAACCGGATCACCCGAGTCACACTTGACACCACACCTCGGGTGGATGCACCTTCTCCAAAGCTTGGTCATCGTAAACCACATCACTCTCGTTCACTACATGCAATAATGATGCATTGCTTAACATGATGGAATGGTAAACATGATGCTTGATGATGCATGAAATGATAAACAACTTGAGTACAACTTTCCTTCATGATAAAGTGGTAACCCAACAAAACTAACTTGTTGAACTACTCTACAAGATATCATCACCATTGCCTAAGGAGTTCTCAAGGATCATTTGATTATGGTATGATCCAAGATTCACAAAACAATCCCAAGATCACACAAAACCGAAGTCAATATGCACTAAACACTACCTTTTTAATAAAACAAATAAAGCATAAAATAGAAAATAATTTAAACATTTCAAAATAACTCCAAACTTTTTATACAAGTAGGTCACATCATAAAACAAAGCACCAAATATATTTTCATGAATTTTGGAAATATATTTTATTTTCTAAAAATCATGGAAGATGCATTTTTTAATTAAAGATGGTATTTTTAAACATGCAAAAACTACTCAAAATCAAAGTTTCAAAATTTTCATATGTAAACATACTGCGTAAGAAGGCTCTACAAAAATTTTTAGAATTGTTGAAGCTATTTTCGAATTTCTATGAATTTTGAAAGAAATAACACTATTCATTCATTTGAAATAAAAGAAAAACAAATTTTAAACGGAAACCGAATCTCATCGGGCTGAATTTGGCCCGACTTCGCCCAAACGCCCGCCAGACCGCCCGCCCTCCCTCCGTATTTGGCGGCCGGCCCATGGCCTTGCCGTGACCCGACCACGCCGGGTTGGGTTGACCGACGAAAAACTTCACGCGTGGCGAGGTCCCCCCGGCAGCTACCCGGCCCTACGTGACCCCTTCATCCTCATGAACCCTAAGGACTAGGTGAGTGGACCCCTAGCTCACCGGGCGCAGCCATGCCGGCGCGCATGGTGGGTGGGCGGATCTCCATGAGGCGAACACGGCGGTCGGAGGCATCTCCGACGGCGGCAAGGGAAGCAACACCTCCAAAGACACTCAAGGCGAACCAAAACCCCCACTAAGTCGAACCGGGAGTTGAGCTAACTCAAGCACAAGCTCGCGTGCGTGACGGGCGGCAACACGGAGCGTCGCCGATGGCGTTCGATGGGCTGCGGTGCCTAAAGCGGCTAAGCGGACGACACCCTAGTGACGAGGATCTCACCACGATGGCGGTGCTCATGTTGGTTAGGGCGGAGATAAGACGGAGATGGACCGACGGCGGTGGCGGCAAGGCGGCGGCTCGGCTCGGCGGCGGCGAAGCGTTCCGACGCGACGAGCTTCAAGCGACAAAATGGGCGGGACGCCACGAGCATCAAGATGATGATCACGAAGGCGAGACGCATAAGACTAACCGTCGCAAAAAGCTCACGTAAGCGGACGTAATGGCGATGGCGGCCACGGCGGCGGCGGCCGTGAGGAAAGATGACAGCGCGGCGGCGGTTCAAAGCCATGAGGGACGCACTTGGGGGGCTCAAGGGATGCGCAAAGGAGTTCTGAAGCTCATGGCGTGGTTAATTTGGACGGGTGGAGCTCGACAACGATGGCGTAGCTCGACGGATGAGGGCGGCCGGCGGCGGAAAAAAAGAAGAAAGAAGAAGAAAACGGCGACCTCGTCGTCTTTAATGAAAAAGGGAAGAGGACGGGGGCGTGGCGAGGTGCCCGCGACGTCGCCAAAGAGGTCAACCACGCGGCAAGCGAAGGTGGAAGGGCCACGGCCGGACGCCGGCATAAGGGGGCGCGGTATGGGCATCCATGTGCGCGATCAGTAGTTCCCAAACCCTAACTTTTGGATTTTTGCAAAATTCTCCAAAATTTTGAATAAAACTTGAAAAACTCCAAAAGCAACTTTGCTTAAAATTTCAAGATCTACAATTTTCACAATTGGAAGATTTTCAAATTCGGTCTTGAAATTGGACTTTTTGAAATGGGGTCAAAAAGGAAGAAATTTGAATTCAAAATTACTTTTAAAATTACACAAAAACTTGAAAAACTTTGTACATATCTTTTGTTTATCAAGAAAAGATCTACAAACTAGCTTTTGGAAGTTTTGTCAAATTTTGCTTAGATTTTGAAATAACAAAAAGGGGTAAAAGAATGGTTAGGGTTTAGGGTTTGGAGCAAAGGGGGTAACTTTCGGATTCCTATTCTTTTTCGCGTCTCTTCGATCGACAACGTAACCAAGCATAAACTAAACTTATTTTTGTCCAAACCAAAGCTTAAGCGGTAAATAACACACAGGGGTTTTTTGGCCTTTCCCCCTTAACAGAATCTCGTCCCGAGATTGAGCGAGAACTTCAAGAAAGCGACGAGAGATTACCATAGCTTTAAAAGCGCACTAAAGATGATAGAACTTGCCCACACGATAGACGATTACAAAACCATTGGAGATACAAAGAGGGTACAAAGATTACTCCCGGGTCTAGTGACACATCTATTACATAGCAAAGTCTCACTCCGTAAAACTTGGACGGGACGAGGACAAAGAAGAAACACCAAGAAGAGAAGCGACCAAAACGCAAAAAGGACCCCAGCAGATCCGAAAACATATGGGATCGAGGAGGCACAACATGTCAAGAAGGCCTGAGAATGAATCCACGGGGCCATAAGCTAACCGGATGTAGATTCGACCTTCTAGGATGAAAACTGGACTTCTTCTTTAACAAGATGCGTAGCAACCTTTGACAGCAACCCTGAATCCGCAAGTAAGAGCTTGAAATTTGGAAGTACTAGCTCCCACGTCTTCGTCTCGGCTCGGTTTCTTCTTGAGCTAGACGGCTTCACCTTGGAGGAGGAAATCGACTCTGCGATTCTTAAGAGGAGATTTGCGGTAGGATTTGGAGAGATGGAAGTGGCGAAGCAAGGTACCCGGGTTGTGTTTTATAGCGCAAAGGAGCGGATAGAGATTTGCGGCGCACTAAGGAAGAGGAAGCCGAGAGAGAAAGTCAAAAAAACAGTTCACGGGTGGAGCGAGCACCGGCTATGGTGCGCTTCTGGCGTGGAAGCTTAGGGTGACAGGATTCCGCGACATGGAGGCAAGCAAAGTGACCGAAGCCATGGAGGGGTCCGAGTGCGGGTGCAAGGGTGTGGGCAAACATGGTGCACAAAGAAAGAGGGAGAAAGAGGGCGTGGTGCGGGGAGTAGGCGTGACTGATGGAGTGAGTGCGAGGCATAGTGAGGCGCATCACGAAAAGCGAGCACGAGAGGGACCAGGATGCTCACGACGTTCAACAAACACGTGGCGGCAATAGGATGCCACGGTGATCCCGATCTTGAGAAATGGTTAAGCGAATTTCTTATCTACCACTTCTTGTAGTACGTTAATGTTGATGTCGGTGACTTGCTCTTCAAGGGTCACCTTTCTTGTAACTTTTCGGAAGGAACTCACAAAACAAGCGATCGATATCACGAGTCCCGGATAGAATATAAGTAAATAACCAAGGAAAATCACGGCGAGGGAATGCCTTAGTGTAGTTTTGTAATGGATCATGATTAGAAATCATTAATCATAACACCACGGCCAAAACCACAACCACGGAGAGATTCCACATGATATAAGATTAGCGGTGACCAAGGGTTTTACAAAGGAAGGATAGCAAACAAAGGAAGTTCTAAGGTGTAGAGTCACCATGGACGGTGATTCAAGATCAAAGCCAAGGATATCATACTAGAAGAGTTTGGAAATAATCAACCAGGATTCTAGGGCGGAACCTAAGGAATTATCAAAGATCAAAGAGAGATGTACATGGCAAAAGTCGTTTAAGAGACCCAACAAAAGCTTGGCTTGATTCCACACGGCGCAACACAAGCCGTGACAAAATCTTACATATAACATCCTAGCTAGACTAGGGTTTAGCCAAAAGTTACACCTGAGACTAGCAATTAGAACACAAACAACACCCAATATTGCTAAAATTCATTCATGAAAACTAACTTATTAAACAACTAATAAATTCACAAAAATTTACCAAGCTCTCAATCAATAGCATTAATATCATTCCAAATAACATGCAAAACACCACATGTGCACCATATGAACACCGTAAGCAACATATGCAATGCAATGATGCTTGCTAATGATGCAGCAAGATAATCATGAACAACTTGGATATGAAATCCTTTCCCCCTTAACAGAAATCTAATTCCGAAATTTCAAGGTGACAAATCCCGTGGGATAAGTATTGGGAAAGGAAATGTGTCAAATATATATTGACTTATAAGAAATTTTGCAAAACAACAAAGTTGATATCAAGATTGCAACTGAAGCAAAAGGTGATTGCAACCGATAAGGGTTTTTTTTAGAAATTCAGAGGAATGCCGATAGGAGTTTCCAAAAGAGGTTGCAAAAGAAGGTGAAAGCTCATTAATTATGGACTATAGTGAGTCATGACCATAGACCCCGACATGAGCGGCGCCCGTAAATATTTCCTTATGGGCTGCGGTCCACGGGGAGACCCTGTGTTTCGACGCTATTTCCCGATCACGGATCATGGCTCTACCATAGGACACAATTATTGTAACTTTCAACAAACACATATTGACTATCAATGGGAAGGATTGACATGTGTCGAAATTTGAAAGAATCGAAACTTCGACACATGCATGAATTGAGAAATCAAGGAATAATCTCGAGGCTTTTACATAGAATTTACATGGCAAGGGGGAAGCTCCCAAAGATTAGGAACTTATGAAACAAAACTTATCAAATGGAGGTTCATTATCAAGAACATGGTATGGGACGAAATTCACCAAGACAAACAACTATGAAGGAGAATAGTTGTCTGGAGAATGGTTGTCCGAATGAAAGGAGAAAGAATCAACATTAAATGGATGATATGATGCATACTCGTCCTATACGTCTTCACAATGTTAGGCGTACTCTGCCTTCATTATGTTAGATGTTAGTAGGTTATAGGGCTTTACTTGATATACTATCTTCACTGCACCAAACGAGATGTTGAGAAGCACTTAGCGAGAACATTGTCGGTGAAGTTAATTCTCAATTGTTCTTCAAAAGATGACATGAAAACTTCTTGAAATCTTTTACTTGACCCTTGGGAAAAATCTTCACGAAAGCTTCCAGCCAAGCGAAGGAAAGAAAGAAGATTATTTTTAAGTTGTTACTTTCAAAAACTTTTAAATTACAAAATCATTTTGAAGTTTTCAAAAGTAATATTGTAACTGGTCCTAAGTATGAGCTCGATACCATTCTATGACGAGAACCTCCTAATTATTGGGCCCACACGCACCTATCTTTGTCCCAAAGACCTCGGCAAGTATGCGAGATGCACCCAATAACTTAAGAAGCTTTGTTGGGTGTCCGGAAAACCCGATACACCACTCTCATACCGGGATCAACAAAGGAGTAGCTACATGTTGCATTTCTTAAGCGCAATCACTCGAAAGCAGGGTTTAGAACCCATCTCTAATAACGGATTGAGAAATGCGCCGTTGACATTCCTAAGTGAAACCACCGTGTCGGTGATAACACTAGGTACATCAACGCCGATAGATCTTGCCAAATAAGATATTTATCCATAGCGCGCGGATCTATCATTGTAGCATTTCACGGGAGATATTGAGGGGTATCGTTATTTATATTTTCCCAAAGGAAGGCAACGGTGGAAAAGGATCTAATAGAGACATGAACAAGACAACACGAATGTATAATAGACCAATGCTCATAATAGGGGTAAAATAGGATAGGTAGTAGGATAACTTGACACACACACTCAAGCCAATCTCAAGGATAAAGGTAAAAGAATGAATAAAAGAATAAGTCTAATATGGAGCAGGCATATCCTAGATAGTCATGTCAAGATAGCGAGATACACACATGTTTTCTTGTTAGAGATTCTAAGTCAAGAAAGCCAAGGTCTCTGATTTGAATTGCCGGGCACCGCCCACGCCCAAAGGGCGGTTGTCCAGGCAATTGCGCTGCGCCCACACCTAAACGTGGGGGGATTACAAGGGGACGGACAAGGCTGTCACAACCCAACCCGCCTACCCCTCAACCGTGAGATGCGCCACAAAAGATAGGCAACCCCTAGCCCGGACACCACGTCTACACTAGTGATTATCACTCTAGCGTGTTAACAAGGCTTACCCGTCCCCGGGTCCTTCTACTAGAGCGCCGCCCGAAGGAACGACTATCAATCCCGCAACCCAACATCAACCAAGTCTAACTCGGATAGAACTCATCATAGCATTCTAGCTCTTGGTCTAAACATGTATGTATGATAAATGAAGCACGATGTTCTATAAGACAAGATCATGATATAGGAACTATAGACTAGTTCATCAATCAAGATTATATCAAAAGAACTTTGCTCTAATTCAAGAACATGACTATATTGATAAATAGAAAACAAGAACAAGATGAAGAACTCTAAATTGCTCATACCGAATAGCTCCAAAATATCTTGCTCTTCTTTTATTATCCTTGCCAAACTCCTCCTAAGTACAAACTAAAAAAGAAGAAGAAGAAGAAGAAGAAGAAGAAGAAAGGGAGAAGAAGAAGAAGAAGAAGAAAAGGGAGAAGAAGAAGAAGAAGAAGAGAGAGGCTACATTGTGTGGTGTGTGTTACAATGGTGGGAGAGGGCCTCCTTTTATAGGTAGAGGAGAGGGGGGCTCATTGGAAAATGTCCCTCCCCACATGGAAGGAACCAAAAGCGCCCTTGGGCACCTTCCAAATCGCTTGAACCGACCATCCAAACGTCGGCCACGGCCCGGTTATGGAAGGTAATGTACCGCCTCGCCAAACCTAGGCCTGAACCGCCTCGGGATGGTGCGGGGCGCACCTGTGGTGCGCAGCGCACTGCTTGGGCTCGATTCGGGCCGGGCCTTGGCAGGCCGGGCGTGTTTGGGCTTGAAAAGTTGTGTGGCGGTGTTTGCTCGGCCCGGTTCGCGTGTTTGGTCCATTTCTCCCTTGGGCTTGATGTTCTTCGAGAATGCGCTTTCCAGAGAGGCGCCTTTTTTGGTACAAATTCCACTTGTTTCTTATATAAATATGCACAATAATAATTTGGACACTACAAGTGGAATTATGTCAATAATAAATGTATATGTGTGTAGTAAGGTATAGTTTCACCCCTTATTGGTAGAATGTTGACGTTAAAAATATATCATTGGTGACCGTCAACAAACTCCCCAAAAGCTTACCCTTTGCGCGTCCTCGAGCAAAAGATAAGTACTTGGTTGTTGATCGGGAGTTGCTACTATGCGATTATATTTCACAAGTGCCGGGGGTTATAATAAGATTTTCTACTAGAGTTTGAATAAAATGGCACATCTTTTTTTTCTCACCCTTTATTACCTTTCATCGTAGCGGGGCTTTTTAGCTTTTTCTCAAAGCCTTGGGCGGTTGATTTAGATAGAACGGCTATAACGTAAATACTTTTCATTCATCCTTTTGATCAACTTTCTCATCCGAGATTTATTTATTTAAGTTCTATTTTGTCTTTTTAGAGAAAGTATGGGCTTTATTGCTATATATATATATATATATATTTTGGAGAGGTGGGCTCGCTCGCCCTAGATTTTTGTCTTTTATTTCCTCTCTTTCTTCTTTTTTTTTTTTTTTAGAGATGTGGGCTCTACTAAGCCCTCGGACACATGTCCATTTTTCATCTCTTTTTTCTCTTTTTTTTTAGCATAGCCCATATCATTTCTCTTTTCTTTCAAATTAGATTCCCGGATGTCAAGTTTCTCTTTTTAGACGAAATCATAGCAAATCCATTTATACCATATCATACTTGGCAACAACTTAGACTAGATAGAGCCTATGCAACCCACATGAATCAGGTTTTTCAGGATGAGTTTTTAGACTTAGCCACTAAACCCAAACTTTAGAGAAATTCGAGTTATAAACTAGGCACAGGCAAAACAGAGCAACTATTCATCATTTCAACAGGGGTAGAACTAAACATTTCTACAACACATATATATGGAGTGGAATAAATCTCCTCTCTCTCTTTCTTCTTCCCCTCTTTTTTTTTCATTCTCATATCTCATCATTCATATAAGATAAGAAAATAACCGAATGGAAAGTGAGATATGAGTTACCTTTGTGGGGAGTCCTCCCCAAGCTAGCTTTTGACTTACCTTCGGTTTATGAATGTTGCTAGCTTGTGAACGCTATGAATGGATCTTTGAGTAATATCGTCTTTTGAGCATGCCGGGGAGACTCCCCCAAGCTTGTCTTGTGATGATCTTGGAAAAGCGGGACAACCATTCTTGGGGTTTTAAAGGTTTTTATTTATTTTCATTTTTTTTTTGGTTCGCCCGACAAGATCTGCATTTCTCCATTGCCATCTCTAGGACACCCTCTTGAATTTGATAATTTTCTACAGGGGTTAGTCCATATGGTCGATCAAATTCTACACTAGTAGTTTTGTTTCAATAATCAAACTCGACTCCATGTCTAATCCGATTAAGGTAGACTTTTTGACCTAAGCACCATGCTCAATTCAAAAGTCTATGGAAGTAGGATCATCGACTAAATGATCACGACTTCCAAACCGCAACATCTTTGGCATAGAAAATGGAGGCATGAATTGAAACAAGACTCATCCAATGGAGATAAAGGCATTGTAAAGGCTTAACAAAAATGATTATAGTTTTTTTTATATATACTAAAAATTTATTCGAAAAATATATTTTATTTAGGAAAATATTTTTCTTAGTTTTTTTCATAGAAGAATTTATTTTATTTATAAAGATTTTTATTTTAGTTTTTTTTTTGAAAATATTTACTTATAGATTTTTTTGTGTAGTAAATATTTTTGTTTATTTTGATAATAAAACATTTTATAAAACACATTTTTTTTGGAAGGTAATGGGACAGAGGATGAGAGTGTAGGTTTCTCATTACCTTGGTAGGGTCCTCCCCAAGCTAGCTCAATGCTCATCGGATCGGGGTTTCATCCCCGTGCTTTTTTGACTTTTCTCGCATGGTTAGTATATGGTAGATTCACGAAAGTGGACTTACCATCCTCCGTGATTACCAAAATTCACAAATATATGGGAAGGAGCATTTCGAGCAAGCTAGGTGTTCAAGATGATTATTATTATTATTATTATTATTATTATTATTATTATTATTATTATTATTATTATTATTATTATTTTGAAATTTATTATAAAAGGGAGGACAAAAAGCTTTCACCAAACTTTTTAAACTCAAACAAGGCTAAGATAAAGATGCAATGTAAGTCTAGCCTTGCTTTATCTCCATCAGGGGAGAATAATTCTATTGTTCATGATGTCGATACGGGTTCATTAATCAAATATCGACACCATGTCAAATTTTTGATTAAAGAAGACCATTTTAACCCAAGCACCATGCTTGATTTAAAAGATCTATGGATGTATCACATGGATCTATGTAAACACATCAAACCCGGACCATCTTTCATAAAGTAGAGAAAGCATGATTTTTTTTATATGGAGATAAGTATGAGTAAAAAAATTGGTGAATTATTACCTTTACGTGCACGAGTGTGTGTGTACCAACCACGCATGAAGGCAAGGTGTTGAAACTCTCGCGGTGGTAGCTTCATGATCCATCTCAGGCGGGCCACAAGGCTTAGGTGATACACACGAGGGGTAGTGTATATGGACCATGGGCCTTAGTGGTCTAAAGGTATCTGAGGAGGATGTTCCTCCTTTCCTTTACCTTCTTTTTTTTCTTTTCTTTACCTTTTTTTCTTTTTCTTTTATTGGACCTTTGCGTGCACTGAGTGTACTTGACCGTGACTTGAGGATAGAGTTCATAATTGCTACATCGGTAGCGTGATGATCTTGATTTGGTAATGACTTCCTCACACCGGAGTAGAGGGAGGCATACCGAACTCACTCAGTGCGGCAAAGGTCTTGGGAGAGAAAGATCCCTTCATGCTTATATGAAAGCAATCTTTGGGTGGAGTCAGTGCCTTCATTGTTTATTTTGATCATGTGGGCCTAACCTGCTCCTCTCTCCTTTTATTATATTTTTTTTTTTCTCTTTTTTTTTTTACGTATATATCTCTCTTTTTTTTTCAACTCTCTCTCTCTCTCTCTTTTCTTTTCCTTTTATAGCAAGGGGAGGCTATTCATCTCTTATTCACCTCTCTTTTTTTTTCTTTTTTTTTTCACTTCTCTTTTTATGATCCCCTTTGTGCGTGGAACTTGATATTAGCACCGTCCTCCCTCTCACACTTGGACTTTTGTGAAAAAAGTCGAGTGTGCATGATCGAGGTCTCCTTTTGAGTGCGTTCCTCCGCCCAAGAGCATCAAAGTTTTCTTATTGATCGATGTAGCCCCCATGTTTTCAAGCGTCGCGTGCCCTTTGTTCTTCTTAGTCTCCACCTGAAATGGTTAGCGACAAGAATACCCGAAGGTGCATACTAACTTGATAGCATATTCTTGCTTTTTATTTATAAGATTTTTTTAGATAAACCTAAGATGAACAAAGATCACTACACATGCATATTATCATGAACATGTCCTAATAGATCATCCCTTTAACCAACGCCTTCCCCGACAACGGCACGAGAAATGCTTGTTGCATTTCTTAAGCGCAATCACCGAAACGGGTTTTAGAACCCATCTCTAATAACGGCGCTTTAAATACGCCGTTGACATTCCTAAGTGAAACCACCGTGTCGGTGATAACACTAGGTACATCAACGCCGATAGATCTTGCCAAATAAGATATTCATCCGCAAAGCGCACGGATCTATCATTGTAGCATTTTACCCAGGAGATATTGTGGTATCGTTATTTATATTTTCCCAAAGAAAGGCAATGGTGGAAAAGGATCTAATAGAGACATGAACAAGACAACACGAATGTATAATAGACCAATGCTCATAATAGGGGTAAAATAGGATAGGTAGTAGGATAACTTGACACGCACTCAAGCCAATCTCAAGGATAAAGGTAAAAGAATGAATAAAAAGAATAAGTCTAATATGGAGCGGGGGCATATCCTAGATAGTCATGTCAAGATAGCGAGATACACACATGTTTTTCTTGTTAGAGATTCTAAGTCAAGAAAGCCAAGGTCTCTATTTGAATTACTTTTCGGGCACCGGCCCACGCCCAAAGGCGGTGTGTCCGGCAATTCTGCGCGCCACACCTAAACGTGGGGGATTACAAGGGACGGACAAGGTCACATCACAACCCAGCCGCCTACCCCCTCAACCGTGGGATGCGCCACAAAAGATAGGCAACCCCTAGCCCGAGACACCACGTCTACACTAGTGATTATCACTCTAGCGTGTTAACAAGGCTTACCCGTCCCGGGGTCCTTCTACTAGAGCCGCCCGAAGGAACGACTATCAATCCCGCGAACCCAACATCAACCAAGTCTAACTCGGATAGAACTCATCATAGCATTCTAGCTCTTGGTCTAAACATGTATGTATGATAAATGAAGCATGATGTTCTATAAGACAAGATCATGATGTAGGAACTATAGACTAGTTCATCAATCAAGATTATATCAAAAGAACTTTGCTCTAATTCAAGAACATGACTATATTGATAAATAGAGAATAAGAATAAGATGAAGAACTCTAAATTGCTCATACCGAATAGCTCCAAAATGTCTTGCTCTCCTTTTATTATCCTTGCCAAACTCCTCCTAAGTACAAACTAAAAAAAGAAGAAGAAAAAAAAAGAAGAAGAAAGAAGAAGAAGAAGAAGAAGAAGAAGAAGAGAGAGGCTACATTGTGTGGTGTGTGTTACAATGGTGGGAGAGGGCCTCCTTTTATAGGTAGAGGAGAGGGGGCTCATTGGAAAATGTCCCTCCCCACATGGAAGGAACCAAAACCGTCCTTGGGCACCTTCCAAATCTGCTTGAACCGACCATCCAACGCCGACCACGGCCGGTTATGGAAGGTAATGTACCGCCTCGCCAAACACAGGCCCGAACCGCCCGGGATGGGTGCTTGGCGCCCAGGTGGTCTTGCCACAGCGCACT